>JAPZAG010001986.1:0-23052 GCA_027475135.1 Bactrocera correcta
TAAATTCAAGATTACGGAATTCTTCTAAATGCACTGTCGTTATGCCGCCATGGCTTTATATCACCTTCATTACGTTAAAGAAGGTTAACTAACTTAAATATGTTAAACGAATTATTTGAAGCATTTCGATATCGATAGCTAAATGTGTATATACAAGAAAATCGACTTTTTAGCTAAATATTAGTTTACGGAATTCTTCCAAATGCACTGGCGTTATTCCGTTTTGGCTTTATGTAAACTTCAGTAAGATAACGAAGGTTAATTAACTTAAATATGTTAAACTAATGATTTGAAGCATTTCGCTATCGATTGCTAAATGTGTATATACAACAAAATCGACTTTATACATAAATATACGATAAAGGAATTCTTCTAAGTGCACTGCCGTTATGCCGCCATGGCTTTATATCACCTTCATTACGTTAAAGAAGGTTAACTAACTTACATTTGTTAAACTAATGATTTGAAGCATTTCGATATCGCTTGCTAAATGTGTATGTAAAAGTAAATCGAATTTATACCTAAACATAAGATTACGGAATTCCTCCAAATGTACTGTCGTTATGCCGCCATGGCTTTATGTCACCTTCATTACGTTAAAGAAGGCTATTTAACTTAAATATGTTAAACTAGTGAGTTGAAGCATTTCGTTATCGATTGCTAAATGTGTATATACAAGAAAATCGACTTTACACCTAAATATAAGATTACGGAATTCTTCTAAATGCACTGTCGTTATGCCGCCATGGCTTTATATCACCTTCATTACGTTAAAGAAGGTTAACTAACTTAAATATGTTAAACGAATGATTTGAAGCATTTCGATATCGATATCTAAATGTGTATATAAAAGAAAATCGACTTTATACCTAAATATAAGAATACGGAATTCTTCTAAATGCCCTGCCGTTATGCCGCCATGGCTTTAAGCCAACTTCCGTTCGTTAAAGTAGGTTTATTAACTTAAATATGTTAAACTAATGATTTGAAGCATTTCGATATCGATAGCTAAATGTGTATATACAAGAAAGTCGATTTTATACCTAATATAAGATTACGGAATTCTTCCAAACGCACTGCCGTTATACCGTTATGGCTTTACGTACACTTCCGTAGGAAAAATAAGGTTAATTAACTTAAATATGTTAAACTAATGAGTTGAACCATCTCGATATCGATTGCTAATGTGTATATACAACAAAATCGACTTTATACCTAAATATAAGATTACGGAATTCTTCTAAATGCACTGTCGTTATGCCGCCATTTCTTTATATCAACTTCAATACGTTAAAGAAGGTTAACTAACTTAAATATGTTAAACTAATGATTTGAAGCATTTCGATATCGATTGCTAAATGTGTATGTACAACAAAATCGACTTTATACCTAAATATAAAATTATAACATTACGGAATTCTTCTAAATGCACTGCCGTTATACTGTTAAGGCTTTATGTAGACTTCAGTAAGCTAAAAAGTGTTTATTAACTTAATATGTTAAACTAATGATTTGAAGCACTTCGATATCGATTTCTAGATGCGTATATACAAGAAAATCGACTTTATACCTAAATATAAGATTACGGAATTCTTCTACATGCACTGCCGTTATGCCGCCATGGCTATATGCCAACATCAGATCGTTAAAGAAGGTTTAATAACATAAATATGTTAAACGAATGATTTGAAGCATTTCGATATCGATAGCTAAATGTGTATATACAAGAAAATCGAATTTATACCTAAATATAAGATTACGGAATCCTTCTACATGCACTGCCGTTATGTCGCCATGGCTATATGCCAACTTCAGATCGTTAAAGAAGGTTTATTAACTTAAATATGTTAAACGAATGATGTGAAGCATCTCGATATCGATTGGTAAATGTTTATATACACGAAAATTGACTTTATACGTAAATATAAGACTACGGAATTCTTTCAAATGTATTGTCGTTTTGCTGCCATGGCTTTACATCAACTTCAATACGTCAAAGAAAGCTAATTAACTTAAATATGTTAAACTAATGATTTGAAACATTTCGATAGCGATTGCTAGATGCGTATATACAAAAAAATCGACTTTATACCTAAATATAAGATTACGGAAGTCTTCTAAATGCACTCTCGTTATGCCGTAATGGCTTTATATCACCTTCATTACGGTAAAGAAGGTTAACTAACCTATATATGTTAAACTAATGATTTGAAGCATTTCGATGTCGATTACTAAATGTGTATGTACAACAAAATCGACTTTATACCTAAATATAAGATAACGGAATTCATATAAATATACTGCCGTTATGCCGTTATTGCTTTATGTAGACTTCAGTAAGATAAAGAAGGTTAATTAAATTAAATATGCTAAACCAGTTATTTGATGCATTACGATATCGATTGCTAAATGTGTAAATACAAGAATATCGACTTTATACCTAAATATAAGATAACGGAATTCTTCTACATGCACTGCCGTTATGCCGCCATAGCTTTATGCCAACTTCAATACGTTAAAGAAGGTTAACTAACTTAAATATGTTAAACTAATGATTTGAAGCATTTCGATATCGACTGCTAAATGTGTATGTACAACTAAAACGGCTTTATACCTAAATATAAGATTACGGAATTCTTCTAAATGCACTGTCGTTATGCCGCCATGGCTCTATATCACCTTCATTACGTTAAAGAAAGTTAACTAACTTAAATATGTTAAACTAATGATTTGAAGCATTTCGATATCGATAGCTAAATGTGTATATACAAGAAAATCGACTTTATACCTAAATATAAGATTACGGAATTCTTCCAAATGCACTGCTGTTATACCGTTTTGGCTTTATGTAAACTTCAGTAAGATAAAGAAATTAATTAACTTAAATATGTTAAACTAATGATTTAAAGCATTTCGATATCGATTGCTAAATGTGTATATACAATAAAATCTACCTTTATACCTAAATATAAGATTACGGAATTTTTCCCTAAATCACTGTCGTTATGCCGCCATTGATTTATATCAACTTCAATACGTTAAAGAAGGTTAATTAACTTAAATATGTTAAACTAATGATTTGAAGCATTTCGATATCGATTGCTAGATGCGTATATACAACAAAATCGACTTTATACCTAAATATAAGATTACGGAATTCTTCTAAATGCCCTGTCGTTAAAGAAGGTTAATTAACTTAAATATGTTAAACTAATGATTTGAAGCATTTCGATATCGATTGCTAAATGTGTATGTACAAGAAAATCGACTTTATACCTAAATATAAGATAACGGAATTCATTAAATGTACTGCCGTTATGCCGTTATTGCTTTATGTAACTTCAGTACGTTAAAGAAGGTTAATTAACTTAAATATTTTAAAACCCTAGTTATTTGATGCATTACGATATCGATTGCTAAATGTGTAAATACAAGAATATCGACTTTATACCTAAATATAAGATAACGGAATTCTTCAAACATGCACTGCCGTTATGCCGCCATAGCTTTATGCCAACTTCAGTTCGTTAAAGAAGATTTATTAACTTAAATATGTTCAACTAATGATTTGAAGCATTTCGATATCGGTTTTTCCCGACTTTATACCTAAATATAAGATAACGGAAGTTCTTCTAAATGCACTGCCGTTATGCCGCCATGGCTACATACCAACTTCAGATCGTTAAAGAAGGTTTATTAACATAAATATGTTAAACTAATGAGTTGAAGCATCTCGATATCGATCGCTAAATGTGTTTATACAAGAAAATCGACTTTTTACATAAATATAAGACTACGGAATTCTTCCAAATGTACTGTCGTTATGCCGCCATGGCTTTATATCAACTTCAATACGTTAAAGAAGGTTAATTAACTTAAATATGTTAAACTATTGATTTGAAGCATTTCGATATCGATAGCTAAATGTGTATATACGAGAAAATCGACTTTATACCTAAATATAAGATTACGGAATTCTTCTAAATGCACTGTCGTTATGCCGCCATGGCTTTATATCACCTTCATTACGTTAAAGAAGGTTAACTAACTTAAATATGTTAAACGAATGATTTGAAGCATTTCGATATCGATAGCTAAATGTGTACATATATACAAGAAAATCGACTTTTTACCTAAATATAAAATTATAACATTACGGAATTCTTCTAAATGCACTGCCGTTATACCGTTAAGGCTTTATGTAGACTTCAGTATGCTAAAAAATGTTTATTAACTTAATATGTTAAACGAATGATTTGAAGCATTTCGATATCGATAGCTAAATGTGTATATACAAGAAAATCGACTTTATACCTAATATAAGATTACGGAATTCTTCTAAATGCACTGCCGTATTCCGCCATGGTTTTAAGCCAACTTCCAATCGTTAAAAAAGGTTTATTAGCTTAAATATGTTAAACTAATGAGTTGAAGCATCTCGATATCGATCGCTAAATGTGTTTATACAAGAAAATCGACTTTTTACATAAATATAAGACTACGGAATTCTTCCAAATGTACTGTCGTTATGCCGCCATGGCTTTATATCAACTTCAATACGTTAAAGAAGGTTAATTAACTTAAATATGTTAAACTAATGATTTGAAGCATTTCGATATCGATAGCTAAATGTGTATATACAAGAAAATCAACTTTATACATAAATATAAGACTACGGAATCGTTCCAAATGTATTGTCGTTATGCTGCCATGGCTTTATATCAATTTCTATACGTTAAAGAAGGTTAATTAACTTAAATATGTTAAACTAATGATTTGAAGCATTTCGATATCGATAGCTAAATGTGTATATACAAGAAAATCGACTTTATACCTAAATATAACATTACGGAATTCTTCTAAATGCACTGCCGTTATGCCGCCATGGCCATAAGCCAACTTCAGTTCGTTAAAGAAGGCTATTTAACTTAAATATTTTAAACTAGTGATTTGAAGCATTTCGTTATCGATTGCTAAATGTGTATATATAAGAAAATCGACTTTATACCTAAATATAAGATTACGGAATTCTTCTAAATGCACTGTCGTTATGCCGCCATGGCTTTATATCACCTTTATTACGTTGAAGAAGGTTAACTAACTTAAATATGTTAAACGAATGATTTGAAGCATTTCGATATCGATATTGTCGGGGTGATCGACGTGAGTTTGCCGGTGTGCCAAATAAAATAAAAACTATTAGAAATCGGGTAATAATTCAATTTGTGTATTTAAGGGTATAATACTTGCATGTGTATAGGATGAGTTAGTATGTACAATTGTTTAGTTATGTGTGTGTGTTTATACAATTATAACTTAATTCAGGGGTTATTTGCAAGTATAAATATAATAAATATTTTAGATAAAACCTTTTTTGTTTCCCGCGTTGATATGCTGATGCTGCTACTTATGTTGTTGCTGCTGACTCTGCTGCTGTTGTTGCTAAGAAATGCTGCTCTTGTTTTGGCGCCGTATGTCCGTCCGCTCTGGTGATTGGTTTTATTGTGTTTTTTCGTTTTGTTGGGTACTTCGCTGTTATGTTGGCGCTGTTGGGTGTTTTTTGCATTGTCCTCTAATTCGTATTTAGACGAGTTAGGAGGACAATGCAGGGATGTGTTCATTTGGTATGAACATCCCGGCCGCCTTGCAGTGTCTGCGAATAAAAAGATTTTTTAGATCTATTTTGAATTGGGTAAATGAGTATTGTTATCAACGGGTTGGAGGTATACTTTTGGGTTTAAATGGCACAAGCACCGGTTAGAGTCCAACCGAGTGCGGTGTTTTGTGCGATCACGGTGCTGTTATCGGGGTTGAATAGTCCGGGTTTCATCAATCTTGGGTAGATGTCAGCTCCCAGTTCCAACATGATTTTATCGTCTTTCCAGAATGTAGGGTCGGCTAGGACTAAGTGGTCGAACTTCTTAATGATTTCGCCACTTAAGTCACGATTATAGGGTCGGGTCGGTAAATCGTACGTCAATAGGCAGTTAACTTCGACATGCCAGTCGGAATCAGTTAACGATCCTATGACGACTTTACATATACGATGTGAGTCGAGGTACGTTTTTGGTAACCGCAATCTCTGCACCAGTTCTGATGCAATTACAGTCACTTTTCGGGTCGGGTTAACTATGGCTCGTATTTTGTTCCATTTGCCATCGTGTTTAATTTTGACCATGACTGTTGGTGTGAGGGTCGGCTTGGCCAGTAACGTGGGTAGATCCTCTTGTCTATGTAATCGTTCTTCGCCTTTTGCTGTTTTCTTTTGCTCTTTGCAGAACAGCCTGGGGTGTCCATGTAGGGTTGAATGGTGTTCCCCATTACACGTGGCACATCGTGTTTTACTTGTGCACTTTTGGGTGGAATGCGATCTGGCCAAGCAATTGACGCAGTACTTGTGTTTGTTAACTGCGTCAAACTTTTCATTGATGTTCATTTTGGTGAATTTTGAACAAGTTACCAGTCTATGGTCTTTTTTACATAATCCGCAGGCGACGTGTTTGTGTGTTCGCTTTGATGAACGGCTGATAGCACGCCGAGCCGTGCGATGAGTACTTCCCCGTTCTTCACGAATAGGGGAAAGGCTGATGGTACGTCGGGCCGTGCGATGCATATTTCCACGCTCCTCTCGAATGGGGGAAAGGGTCGCTTTAAAGCGATGCAGGCGTCTTGCCAGGGTTCCTTCGTCGGAGAGTGGGCTGACACTACGGGTCGCGCTAAGTGATCGCACAGTGAATGTGGGGCTGCTTTGGCGGCTGCAAATTGACTTCGTACTGCTTTGAGGGGCCATGTCACTATAAGGAAATAAGATTAATTATTTGGTAAAGTGACTATTTTGGTTATTGGGCGGGTAATTGTTCCCTGAGAGGTACGTATATCAACTACTCTTGCTTTATTGTCGGCACCGAGATATGTTTTTTCGATGCGACCAAGTCTCCACTCATTTGGGGGTAGAGTTTCTTGACGTATAACTACCATATCCTTAACGTCTATGTTGCGTTGAGGGTATTTCCACTTATATCTTTTGTGGAGTTCTTTCAAATATTCTTCTTTCCATCGTTTGCAGAAGTGTTGATGGAGTATCTTCAGTTTTTGCCATCTTTGTGCGGTGCTTAGATGTGCATCTTCTAAGTTGGGTTCTGCTGGGATTAATAAAGGGGTACCTATTAAGAAATGGCCTGGAGTTGAAGGTTCTAAATTTGTTGGGTCTTCACTTAATGGGCTTAAAGGGCGAGAATTCAAGCAACTTTCGATTCGGGTTAAAAGGGTAGCTAGTTCTTCGAAAGTGAATTTCTGGTTCTGAGACACCTTTTTCAAGTGGCTCTTTAAACTTTTCACTCCTGCTTCCCAGAGTCCACCCATGTGTGGAGCTCCTGGAGGGTTAAAGTGCCAGTTGATGTTTTGGTGTGCTTCGCAAAGTTGTTAGTTGAGTTTTCAATGACTTCATGAATTCTCGCCGATCTTTAACTAAAAGTTTAGACGCTCCAACAAAATTAGTACCATTGTCCGAATAGAGATCGGCGGGACATCCGCGCCTGGAAAAGAAACGTGCGAATGCGGCCATGAATGCGTTAGTGGTGAGATCACTTACTGGCTCTAAATGTATGGCTTTGGTTGCAAAACAAACAAATACGCATACATAGCCTTTTGTGATCAAACATGCTCTGCCGGTGTAATTTTTTATGTCATAAGGACCGGCGAAATCGATTCCTGTTGCTGCGAATGGACGGGTTAAGGTGGTACGTTCTGCGGGTAATGCTGCCATTATCTGAGTAGTGTTACGCTTTTTGTGCAAAACACAAGTTTTGCGCTGATGAATGGTAGACTTGATGAGGGTTTTCAGCTTCGGTATCCAAAATTCCGAACGCATAAGTCGTAATACTAGTTGGTTGCCGCCATGAAGGGTTATTAAATGTGTAAATTGGGTGAGTAGTTTGGCTAATCGACTGCTATAGGGTAGTATAATCGGATAACGCTCGTTGTATGATAATGCCGCTGAATTGCTCAACCGACCATTAACTCGCATTATTCCTTTGGGATCGATTAAAGGGTTTAGTGTTAAAATTGTACTTTTTTTGGGTATGCTGATTTTTTGGGTTAAGGCTTCATACCCCTTCCTGGAAATACTTCTTTTGTGATAAAATAATTAGCTTCGTGCGGGTAGTGTTGAACTCTTCTGGTGTTATTTCAAACGTTGTGTATGACTGCTGTGATTTATTGGGTGACGCATTCGAACAGAATCTGAACAAATATGCTACAACTCGAATGGCTTTTGGTAAGGAAGAGAATCCATCCAGGATATCCTCTTGTGTTGTGTTCACGAAGGTTCTGATTGGCCGGAGTTCCAGTGTTTTATCGCTTGATATTTTGGTAACTGGCCAGTGTTTCGGGTCGAGTGTTAGCCATTGGGTTCCGTGCCACCAGAGGTCATTGTTAACCATTTCCAGAGGTGTGCGTCCGCGAGTAGCTAGATCTGCCGGGTTGTCTTGACTTTCGACGTGAGTCCAATTTTCGGTTCCAACCTTTTCTGCGATTGTGGCAATTCGGTGGGATACAAAGGTTGTCCATGTGCATGGGGGTTTGCTAAGCCATGAAAGAACAATTTTGGAATCCGTCCAAAGGTGAGTACGGTATTGGGTTATACTTAGTTGGGGTAGGTTCGCATCCACTAGATTCGCCAGAAGAACATCTCCGCAAAGTTCTAGCCTTGGTAACGATATAGTTTTTATTGGGGCCACGCGAGTCTTGGATACCAAGAGGGTAGTCCAGGTATTTGTGTTTGTAGAAACACTGATATAGAGGGCTGCTGCGTAGGCCTTTTCAGATGCGTCAGAGAATCCATGAAATTTGATGATCGCCGATGTCGAAAAGTAGGTCCATCGAGAAATTTCAATGAGATTTAAGGAATCATAGTCCTTTATGAATATTTTCCATCGATGGAGGGTTAAGGGTTTCAGACATTCATCCCAATCGGATTTATCCAGCCAGATCTGTTGCATTATTATTTTAGCTGTGACTACAACGGGGCTGAGCCAACCAGCTGGGTCGAACAATTTTGCTATAATCGATAGTACTTCTCTTTTAGTATACGACGATTTATCCTGAATAGGGTTGATGAGAAAAAAGAACGCATCTTTTTTTGCATTCCATCTGATTCCTAGTGTTTTTGTGTTATTGGATTCTGGTAAACTGAGTGAGTTAATATCCAATAGATGTTCTTGTGGGATTCCAGATAAAACTTTCGGGTCATTTGAGGTCCATTTGCGTAGAGCGAATCCTGCGGACTTTAAAGATGAAGTGAGTTCATCTCGTGCCAATATCGCTGTTGGTACGTCATGTGCTCCTGCAAGTACATCATCAACATACATTCCGTTTCGAAGTATCTCTGCTGCCAGTGGGTGGGTTCCTTGTACATCATCCGCTAATTTAAGGAGGGTACGGATAGCTAGAAATGGAGCACAGTTAATACCAAACGTAACAGTTTGTAATTCAAAGTCTTCTATAGGATCGTTAGAGGATTTCCTAAATAAGATTCTTTGAAACGGAGTGTGTCTGCTTTCAACGAGTATTTGACGATACATTTTTTGGATATCTGCGTTGAATACGATTTGAAACATTCGCCATTTTACTACTAGGATTACGAGGTCTGCTTGTAGAGTGGGTCCAGTATGTAGTACATCGTTGAGGCTGTTCCTGTTCGAGGTGGGGCATGAAGCGTTGAATACCACTCGCAGTTGAGTCGTTATGCGATCCGGTTTAATGACTGCGTTATGTGGCAGATAATACGTTTTCGTATTATCCGCAGGGTCGTATTCAACTTTGGTCATATGTGCGAGTTCCAAATACTCGTTGATGGCCTTGTCGTATTCCGCTTTTATTTCGGGTTTTCTCGACAATGACTTTTCATTTCTAAGAAATTGAGCTAGAGCTATGTGTCTTGAGTTGCACAATTCTATGTTTTCTGGAGTTTTAAAGGGTAATGTTACCACATAGCGCCCATCTGAGTTTCTGTGGGTCGTATTTTTATAAATTTGCTCACAAACTATATCTGAAGTTGAAGGTAGAGGCTTCCTTGGAACTTCTTCAACTTCCCAAAATTGTGTGAGCAACTTGTCTGGGGTCATCTTATTGAAAAATGACATTATCGAGGGTGATAAGGGTTTTTCTGGTGTGGGTCCGGATAAAATCCATCCGAATTCCGTTTCTTGGGCTAGAAGGGTCCCGAGTACATTTCTCCGTACACCACTGAGAATTATTTGTGGGTACAGGTCACTTCCGATCAATATGTCCACTGGTCTGGGTTTATAAAAGTGAGGGTCAGCTAAACTAAAACCGAAATCTGTATTAGTGATGATCCTACTAAGTGAGTGAGTGGGTAAATTATCGGTTAAAGATTTTAAGATAAACGCGTGTGTTGTTATCTTAAACTCCTTTCTTGTCGGTGAACTAAGGGTGAGTTCACAAATTTTGGAGGGTGTCGCCGAAACGGTGTTGTTCAATCCAGTCACTTGTGCATTTCTCCTGAACGTGGGTATGTCCAATTTTCTCTGGAATTTCTCTGAAACAAAAGTGGCTTCTGACCCGGAGTCGACTAGTGCGCGAGCTGTGAATATTTGCCCTTTGTATAAAACTTGGACTACAGCAGTACCTAACAAAATCTGCTTCCCACTAAAGTTTTGAGGGTCTTGAGCTTTAGTGGACTGTAAGAGGGTTGTGTAGGCTTGCGGATTTATATTGGTATTGAGGGTTTGGGAGGTACTACTGGTGCTTGAGTCAAGAGGCGGGTTTGAGGCTCTTGATCCTTGCGGGGGGATTGGGAACGGGTTGGTGTATCCCTATGCAGAAGTGTGTTATGTTTCTTTCTGCATATTCTACAAGAATATTTACTCTTGCAATCTCTGAAACTGTGAGATAATGCAAGGCAATTGAAGCAATAACCATTATTTTTAATTGTGGTTATTCGGGTCTCAACATTCATTTGTAAGAACTTTGGACATTCTCGAATTGAATGTTGTGTTCTACAAAGCTTACAACTTTCAATGTCTTGAGGCTTTTTTGAAAGGTTGTTGCCTCGAACTGGGTGTGCACTAGCGTGTGAAAAATCCAGGGTCGAAGTTCCGGAAACATTAGCGTGAAATGTGCTGAACTTCCTGTCTTTTCCTTTTCTATAGGATCCACTGTCGGATTGGGTCACTGGAACGGGGTCAGTTAGATTTCCTACTGCTTCCAAGGATTTATACCTGTGAGTGAGAAACGCGTCGAAAGTTTTCCAGGAGGGTATTTCCGAGTTATCTTCTAGGGTGTCCTCGAACTGATGAAGTAGGGTTTTAGGTAGTTTCAATCCGCATAAGAAGATTAAAATGGGGTCCCAGCTGGTAGTGTCTATGTACACGTTGTGCAGATTTGTGAGACAATTGTTGACGGTCCTCTGAAGGTGTTTAATCGCGCTTCCACTTTCTTGGGTTGCTTGGGGTAGATTGAATAAAATTTTCAATTGCGCGTTGACCTGAACTCGTTTGTTCTCGTATTGGGATACCAGGTCTCTCCATGCCATCAGGAAACCATCATTTGTTAAGGGTGTATTTTTAACAATTGCTCTTGCTTCTCCTCGGATTTTTTGAATCAAATGGAACAGTTTTTCCACGTTGCTGATTTTGTGATTGTTTACGTATATAGCCATAAACATATCTCGGAATGAAGGCCAGGTTGCGAAATCTCCATAAAATATGTCCGTATCACAAGGGGGTATATGTATTGAGGGTCCTATGTCCCGCGATGTAAATTCTTCTGAAACTCTTTCCTTTATTGGGGTTGGGGTCTTGAGATCATCAATAGCTTTATTAATGGATCCTAAACACTTTAAATATAATTGATGACCTTTTTTAAAATTTTCTTTGATTTTTGCAAAATCAATAGTTTCACCGGATTTTTGTGGGGTTCTACGAACGGCATCGTACGACTTGTTTGCCTTGTCGTATATCGCGTTGAGTTCAACCCTTTTTATTTCTAGGGTATAAATAGACTCATCTTCGGGTTGGGTGTCGTAATGTTCCTCAATGTATTCGAACAAATCGGAAATACAAAATTTAAATTCTTCCATTGCTATTAAAAATTCACTTAACCGGGTCGTAATAATTAATTAAATTGAAATAAAACAAATAATAAATTTGAAAAACAATTTCTTTATTTAAGTTTGAATTGGAATAAGTTAATAAGCAACGACTTTATTTTTTATTTGCTGTTTATATTTTGAACCGCAAAATATAATGAGTGAAATTCCGACGAACGAAAATTTTCCTAATGGGTCTTTTGAAATTTTTCCTACTGGGTTTGTTTTTTTGCTTGCTCACACTGCACTTGCAGTCAACGCTAGTTCGTTGTTAGTTGAGCGGGTAAAACAATAAAACATATGTACGCGTAGGTACAGGTGGGTGCCAAAGCAACGCTATTTGGCTCTCAAAATTTATATGCGTATGTATGTATGTCAACGGGTAAGGTGCAAAGCGGAATATGGCAATAACAAAGTTAGCAAATACCTTGTGCTTAATACCGGTTAAGCAAAAGATTTACTTTGGAATAGAATATTAATTTTGTTTTTGTTTCACTTTGCCGTTTTATTCCGATTTGCACTAATTTTTGTATATCACAATATTTTAAATAAATTTGAGTTTGGGTACTTACAATTTTTCCACGTATGGGTTTGATGATATAGTAGTTGATTAGTTGATTGGGTGGGTAAATATTAATCCTGTTGATTCAAAATATAGTGGACTGGGTGGGAGAAAAAGTGCAAATCCTGATGATCCAAAATCCTGATTTTCAAAATGATGTTGAATTGGGTGGGTTTATTTTATGAGGCGTTTAATCCGGCTCGAAGGACCAAAATGTCGGGGTGATCGACGTGAGTTTGCCGGTGTGCCAAATAAAATAAAAACTATTAGAAATCGGGTAATAATTCAATTTGTGTATTTAGGGGTATAATACTTGCATGTGTATAGGATGAGTTAGTATGTACAATTGTTTAGTTATGTGTGTGTGTTTATACAATTATAACTTAATTCAAGGGTTATTTGCAAGTATAAAAATAATAAATATTTTAGATAAAACCTTTTTTGTTTCCCGCGTTGATATGCTGATGCTGCTACTTATGTTGTTGCTGCTGACTCTGCTGCTGTTGTTGCTAAGAAATGCTGCTGTTGTTTTGGCGCCGTATGTCCGTCCGCTCTGGTGATTGGTTTTATTGTGTTTTTTCGTTTTGTTGGGTACTTCGCTGTTATGTTGGCGCTGTTGGGTGTTTTTTGCATTGTCCTCTAATTCGTATTTAGACGAGTTAGGAGGACAATGCAGGGATGTGTTCATTTGGTATGAACAATATCTAAATGTGTATATAAAAGAAAATCGACTTTACACCTAAATATAAGATAACGGAATTCTTCCAAATGCACTGCCGTTATACCGTTATGGCTTTACGTACACTTCCGTAGGAAATATTAGGTTAATTAACTTAAATATGTTAAACTAATGAGCTGAACCATCTCGATATCGATTGCTAATGTGTATATACAACAAAATCGACTTTATACCTAAATATAAGACTACGGAATTCTTCTAAATGCACTGTCGTTATGCCGCCATGGCTTTGTATCACCTTCATCACGGTAAAGAAGGTTAACTAACTTAAATATTTTAAACGAATGATTTGAAGCATTTCGATATCGATAGCTAAATGTGTATATACAAGAAAATCGACTTTTTACCTAAATATAAAATTATAACATTACGGAATTCTTCTAAATGCACTGCCGTTATACCGTTAAGGCTTTATGTAGACTTCAGTATGCTAAAAAATGTTTATTAACTTAATATGTTAAACTAATGATTTGAAGCATTTCGATATCGATAGCTAAATGTGTATGTACAACAAAATCGACTTTATACCTAAATATAAGATAACGGAATTCATATAAATATACTGCCGTTATGCCGTTATTGCTTTATGTAAACTTCAGTAAGATAAAGAAGGTTAATTAACTTAAATATGCTAAACCAGTTATTTGATGCATTTCGATATCGATTGCTAAATGTGTAAATACAAGAAAATCGACTTTATACCTAAATATAAGATAACGGAATTCATATAAATATACTGCCGTTATGCCGTTATTGCTTTATGTAAACTTCAGTAAGATAAAGAAGGTTAATTAACTTAAATATGCTAAACCAGTTATTTGATGCATTTCGATATCGATTGCTAAATGTGTAAATACAAGAAAATCGACTTTATACCTAAATATAAGATAACGGAATTCTTCTACATGCACTGCCGTTATGCCGCCATAGCTTTATGCCAACTTCAGTTCGTTAAAGAAGATTTATTAACTTAAATATGTTAAACTAATGAGTTGAAGCATCTCGATATCGATTGCTAAATATGTATATACAACAAAATCGACTTTATACCTAAATATAAGATAACGGAATTCTTCTAAATGCACTGCCGTTATTCCGCCATGGCTATTCTTCCAGATGTACTGTCGTTATGCCGCCATGGCTTTATATCAACTTCAATACGTTCAAGAAGGTTAATTAACTTAAATATGTTAAACTAATGATTTGAAGCATTTCGATATCGATAGCTAAATGTGTATATACAAGAAAATCGACTTTATACCTAAATATAAGATTACGGAATTCTTCTAAATGCACTGCCGTTATGCCGCCATGGCCTTAAGCCAACTTCAGTTCGTTAAAGAAGGCTTATTAACTTAAATATATTAAACCAGTTATTTGAAGCATTTCGATATCGATTGCTTAATGTATATATACCAGAAAATCGACTTTATACCTAAATATAAGACTACGGAATTCTTCCAAATGTACTGTCGATATGCCGCCATGGCTTTATATCAACTTCAATACGTTAAAGAAGGTTAATTAACTTAAATATGTTAAACTAATGATTTGAAGCATTTCGATATCGATTGCTTAATGCGTTTATACAACAAAATCGACTTTATACCTAAATATAAGATTACGGAATTCTTCTAAATGCACTGTCGTTATGCCGCCATGGCTTTATATCACCTTCATTACGTTAAAGAAGGTTAACTAACTTAAATATGCTAAACGAATGATTTGAAGCATTTCGATATCGATAGCTAAATGTGTATATACAAGAAAATCGGCTTTATACCTAAATATATTATTACGGAATTCTTCTAAATGCACTGCCGTTATGCCGCCATGGCTTTATATCACCTTCATTACGTTAAAGAAGGCTAACTAACTTAAATATGTTAAACGAATGATTTGAAGCATTTCGATATCGATAGCTAAATGTGTATAGAAGAAAAACGACTTTTTACTTAAATATAAGTTTACGGAATTCTTCCAAATGCACTGGTGTTATACCGTTTTGGCTTTATGTAAACTTCAGTAATATAACGAAGGTTAATTAACTTAAATATGTTAAACTAATGATTTGAAGCATTTCGATATCGATTGCTTAATGTCTATATACAACAAAATCGACTTTATACATAAATATACGATAACGGAATTCTTCTAAATGCACTGCCCTTATGCCCCCATTGCTATATATCATCTTCATTACGTTAAAGAAGGTTTACTAACTTAAATATGTTAAACTAATAAATTGAAGCATTTCGATATCGATTGCTAAATGTGTATGTACAACAAAATCGACTTTATACCTAAATATAAGATAACGAAATTCATATAAATATACTGCCGTTATGCCGTTATGGCTTTCTGTAAACTTCAGTAAGATAAAGAAGGTTAATTAACTTAAATATGTTAAACTAATGATTTGCAGCATTTCGTTATCTATTGCTAAATGTGAATATTTAAGAAACTCGACTTTATATATAAATACACGATAACGGAATTCTTCTCAATGCACTGCCGTTATGCCGTTATGGCTTTATATCAACTTCAATACGTTAAAGAAGGTTAATTAACTTAAATATGTTAAACTAATGATTTGAAGCATTTCTATACCGATTGCTAAATGTGTATATACAAGAAAATCGACTTTATACCTAATATAAGATTACGGAATTCTTCTAAATGCACTGCCGTTAGACCGTTATGGCTTTACGTACACTTCAGTAGGAAAAAATAAGGTTAATTAACTTAAATATGTTAAATTAATTAGTTGAACCATCTCGATATCGATTGCTAATGTGTATATACAACAAAATCGGCTTTATACCTAAATATAAGATTACGGAATTCTTCTAAATGCACTGTCGTTCTGCCGCCATGGCTTTATATCAGCTTCAATACGTTATAGAAGGTTAATTAACTTAAATATGTTAAACTAATGATTTGAAGCATTTCGATATCGACTGCTAAATGTGTATGTACAACAAAATCGACTTTATACCTAAATATAAGATTACGGAATTCCTCTAAATGCACTGTCGTTATGCCGCCATGGCTTTATATCACCTTCATTACGTTAAAGAAGGCTAACTAACTTAAATATGTTAAACGAATGATTTGAAGCATTTTTTACCTAAATATAAGATTACGAAATTCTTCCAAATGCACTGCCGTTATACCGTTTTGGCTTTATGAAAACTTCAGTAAGATAAAGAAGGTCAATTAACTTAAATATGTTAAAATAATGATTTGAAGCATTTCGATATCGATTGCTTAATGTGTATATACATTAAAATCTACTTTATACCTAAATATAAGATTACGGGTTTCTTCCAAATCTACTGTCGTTATGCCGCCACGGCTTTATATCAACTTCAATACGTTAAAGAAGGTTAATTAACTTAAATACGTTAAACTAATGATTTGAATCATTTCGATATCGATTGCTAAATGCGTATATACATTAAAATCGACTTTATACAGAAATATAAGATTATGGAATTCTTCTAAATGCACTGTCGTTTGCCGCCATGGCTTTATATCACCTTCATTACGTTAAAGAAGGTTAACTAACTTAAATATGTTAAACTAATGATTTGAAGATTTTCGGTATCGATTGCTAAATGTGTATGTACAACAAAATCGACTTTATACCTAAATATAAGATAACGGAATTCATATAAATAAACTGCCGTTATGCCGGTTATGGCTTTATATAAACTTCAGTAAGATAAAGAAGGTTAATTAACTTAAATATGCTAAACCAGTTATTTGAAGCATTTCGATATCGATAGCTAAATGTGTATATACAAGAAAAACGACTTTATACCTAAATATAAGATTACGGAATTCTTCTACATGCACTGCCGTTATGCCGCAATGGCTATATGCCAACTTCAGATCGTTAAAGAAGGTTTATTAACATAAATATGTTAAACGAATGATTTGAAGCATTTCGATATCGATAACTAAATGTGTATATACAAGAAAATCGACTGTATACCTAAATATAAGATTACGGAAGTCTTCTACATGCACTGCCGTTATGCCGCCATGGCTATATGCCAACTTCAGATCGTTAAAGAAGGTTAATTAACTTAGAACATGTTAAAATAACGATTTGAAGCATTGTCGTTATGCTGCCATGGCTTTATATCAGCTTCAATACGTTATAGAAGGTTAATTAACTTAAATATGTTAAACTAATGATTTGAAGCATTTCGATATCGATTGCTAAATGCGTATATACAACAAAGTCGGCTTTATACCTAAATATAAGATTACGAAATTCTTCTAAATGCACTGTCGTTATGCCGCCATGGCTCTATATCACCTTCATTACGTTAAAGAAGGTTAACTAACTTAAATATGTTAAACGAATGATTTGAAGCATTTCGACATCGATAGCTAAATGTGTATATACAAGAAAATCGACTCTTTACCGAAATATAAGATTACGGGACTCTTCCAAATGCACTGCCGTTATACCGTTTTTGCTTTATGTAAACTTCAGTAAGATCAAGAAGGTTAATTAACTTAAATATGTTAAACTAATGATTTGAAGCATTTCGATATCGATTGCTAAATGTGTATATACAACAAAATCGGCTTTATACCTAAATATAAGACAACGGAATTCTTCTTCATGCACTGCCGTTATGCCGCCATAGCTTTATGCCAACTTCAATACGTTAAGGAATGTTAACTAACTTAAATATGTTAAACTAATGATTTGAAGCATTTCGATATCGACTGCTAAATGTGTATGTACAACAAAATCGACTTTATACCTAAATATAGATTAGGGAATTCCTCTAAATGCACTGTCGTTATGCCGCCATGGCTTTATATCACCTTCATTACGTTAAAGAAGGTTAACTAACTTAAATATGTTAAACGAATGATTTGAAGCATTTTTTACCTAAATATAAGATTACGAAATTCTTCCAAATGCACTGCCGTTATACCGTTTTGGCTTTATGTAAACTTCAGTAAGATAAAGAAGGTCAATTAACTTAAATATGTTAAAATAATGATTTTAAACATTTCGATATCGACTGCTAAATGTGTATGTACAACAAAATCTACTTTATACCTAAATATAAGATTACGGGTTTCTTCCAAATCTACTGTCGTTATGCCGCCATGGCTTTATATCAACTTCAATACGTTAAAGAAGGTTAATTAACTTAAATATGTTAAACTAATGATTTGAAGCATTTCGATATCGATTGCTTAATGCGTATATACAACAAAATCGACTTTATACATAAATATAAGATTACGGAATGCTTCTAAATGCACTGTCGTTATGCCGCCATGGCTTTATATCACCTTCATTACGTTAAAGAAGGTTAACTAACTTAAATATGTTAAACAAATGATTTGAAGCATTTCGATATCGATAACTAAATGTGTATATACAAGAAAATCGACTTTATACCTAAATATATTATTACGGAAGTCTTCTTCATGCACTGCCGTTATGCCGCTTAGACATGTTAAACAAACGATTTGAAGCATTTCGTTATCGATTGCTAAATGTTTATATACAAGAAAAATTGACTTTATACCTAAATATAAGACTGCGGAATTCTTCCAAATGTACTGTGGTTATGCCGCCATGGCTTTATATCAACTTCAATACGTTAAAGAAGGTTAATTAACTTAATTATGTTAAACTAATGATTTGAAGCATTTCGATATCGATTGCTAAATGCGCATATACAACAAAATCGACTTTATACCTAAATATAAGATTACGGAATTCTTCTAAATGCACTGCCGTTATGCGGCCATGGCCTTAAGCCAACTTCAGTTCGTTAAAAAAGGCTTATTAACTTAAATATGTTAAACCAGTTATTTGAAGCATTTCGATATCGATTGCTTAATGCATATATACCAGAAAATCGACTTTATACCTAAATATAAGACTACGGAATTCTTCCAAATGTACTGTCGTTATGCCGCCATGGCTTTATATCAACTTCAATACGTTAAAGAAGGTTAATTAACTTAAATATGTTAAACTAATGATTTGAAGCATTTCGATATCGATTGCTAAATGCGTATATACAACAAAATCGACTTTATATATAAATATAAGATTACGGAATTCTTCTAAATGCACTGTCGTTATGCCGCCATGGTTTTATATCACCTTCATTACGTTAAAGAAGGTTAACTAACTTAAATATGTTAAACGAATGATTTGAAGCATTTCGATATCGATAGCTAAATGTGTATATACAAGAAAATCGACTTTATACCTAAATATATTATTACGGAATTCTTCTAAATGCACTGCCGTTATGCGGCCATGGCCTTATATCAACTTCAATACGTTAAAGAAGGTTAACTAACTTAAATATGTTAAACAAATGATTTGAAGCATTTCGATATCGATAACTAAATGTGTATATACAAGAAAATCGACTTTATACCTAAATATATTATTACGGAAGTCTTCTTCATGCACTGCCGTTATGCCGCCATGGCTATATGCCAACTTCAGATCGTTAAAGAAGGTTAATTAACTTAGACATGTTAAACAAACGATTTGAAGCATTTCGTTATCGATTGCTAAATGTTTATATACAAGAAAAATTGACTTTATACCTAAATATAAGACTGCGGAATTCTTCCAAATGTACTGTCGTTATGCCGCCATGGCTTTATATCAACTTCAATACGTTAAAGAAGGTTAATTAACTTAATTATGTTAAACTAATGATTTGAAGCATTTCGATATCGATTGCTAAATGTGTATATACAAGAAAATCAACTTTATACATAAATATAAGACTACGGAATTGTTCCAAATGTATTGTCGTTATGCCGCCATGGCTCTATATCACCTTCATTACGTTAAAGAAGGTTAACTAACTTAAATATGTTAAACGAATGATTTGAAGCATTTCGATATCGATAGCTAAATGTGTATATACAAGAAAATCGACTCTTAACCTAAATATGAGATTACGGAATTCTTCCAAATGCACTGCCGTTATACCGTTTTGGCTTTATGTAAACTTCAGTAAGATAAAGAAGGTTAATTAACTTAAATATGTTAAACTAATGATTTGAAGCATTTCGATATCGATTGCTAAATGCATATATACAACAAAATCGACTTTATACCTAAATATAAGATTACGGAATTCTTCTAAATGCACTGTGGTTATGCCGCCATGGCTCTATATCACCTTCATTACGTTAAAGAAGGTTAATTAACTTAAATATGTTAAACGAATGATTTGAAGCATTTCGATATCGATAGCTAAATGTGTATATACAAGAAAATCGACTCTTTACCTAAATATAAGTTTACGGAATTCTTCCAAATGCACTGCCGTTATACCGTTTTGGCTTTATGTAAACTTCAGTAAGATAAAGAAGGTTAATTAACTTAAATATGTTAAACTAATGATTTGAAGAATTTCGATATCGATTGCTAAATGTGTATGTACAACAAAATCGACTTTATACCTTAATATAAGATAACGGAATTCATATAAATATACTGCCGTTATGCCTTTATGGCTTTATGTAAACTTCAGTAAGATAAAGAAGGTTAATTAACTTAAATATGCTAAACCAGTTATTTGAAGCATTTTGGTATCGATTGCTAAATGTATAAATACAAGAAAATCTACTTTATACCTAAATATAAAATTGTAACCTTACGAAATTCTTCTAAATGCACTGCCGTTATACCGTTAAGGCTTTATGTAGACTTTAGTAAGCTAAAAAGCGTTTATTAACTTAATATGTTAAACTAATGATTCGAAGCATTTCGATATCGATTGCTAAATGCGTATATACAACAAAATCGACTTTATATATAAATATAAGATTACGGAATTCTTCCAAATCTACTGTCGTTATGCCGCCATGGCTTTATATCAACTTCAATACGTTAAAGAAGGTTAATTAACTTAAATATGTTAAACTAATGATTTGAAGCATTTCGATATCGATTGCTTAATGCGTATATACAACAAAATCGACTTTATACATAAATATAAGATTACGGAATGCTTCTAAATGCACTGTCGTTATGCCGCCATGGCTTTATATCACCTTCATTACGTTAAAGAAGGTTAACTAACTTAAATATGTTAAACAAATGATTTGAAGCATTTCGATATCGATAACTAAATGTGTATATACAAGAAAATCGACTTTATACCTAAATATATTATTACGGAAGCCTTCTTCATGCACTGCCGTTATGCCGCCATGGCTATATGCCAAATTCAGATCGTTAAAGAAGGTTAATAATTTAGACATGTTAAACAAACGATTTGAAGCATTTCGCTATCGATTGCTAAATGTTTATATACAAGAAAAATTGACTTTATACCTAAATATAAGACTGCGGAATTCTTCCAAATGTACTGTCGTTATGCCGCCATGGCTTTATATCAACTTCAATACGTTAAAGAAGGTTAATTAACTTAATTATGTTAAACTAATGATTTGAAGCATTTCGATATCGATTGCTAAATGCGCATATACAACAAAATCGACTTTATACCTAAATATAAGATTACGGAATTCTTCTAAATGCACTGCCGTTATGCGGCCATGGCCTTAAGCCAACTTCAGTTCGTTAAAAAAGGCTTATTAACTTAAATATGTTAAACCAGTTATTTGAAGCATTTCGATATCGATTGCTTATTGCATATATACCAGAAAATCGTCTTTATACCTAAATATAAGACTACGGAATTCTTCCAAATGTACTGTCGTTATGCCGCCATGGCTTTATATCAACTTCAATACGTTAAAGAAGGTTAATTAACTTAAATATGTTAAACTAATGATTTGAAGCATTTCGATATCGATTGCTAAATGCATATATACAACAAAATCGACTTTATATATAAATATAAGATTACGGAATTCTTCTAAATGCACTGTCGTTATGCCGCCATGGTTTTATATCACCTTCATTACGTTAAAGAAGGTTAACTAACTTAAATATGTTAAACGAATGATTTGAAGCATTTCGATATCGATAGCTAAATGTGTATATACAAGAAAATCGACTTTATACCTAAATATATTATTACGGAATTCTTCTAAATGCACTGCCGTTATGCGGCCATGGCCTTAAGCCAACTTCAGTTCGTTAAAAAAGGCTTATTAACTTAAATATGTTAAACCAGTTATTTGAAGCATTTCGATATCGATTGCTTAATGCATATATACCAGAAAATCGACTTTATACCTAAATATAAGACTACGGAATTCTTCCAAATGTACTGTCGTTATGCCGCCATGGCTTTATATCAACTTCAATACGTTAAAGAAGGTTAACTAACTTAAATATGTTAAACAAATGATTTGAAGCATTTCGATATCGATAACTAAATGTGTATATACAAGAAAATCGACTTTATACCTAAATATATTATTACGGAAGTCTTCTTCATGCACTGCCGTTATGCCGCCATGGCTATATGCCAACTTCAGATCGTTAAAGAAGGTTAATTAACTTAGACATGTTAAACAAACGATTTGAAGCATTTCGTTATCGATTGCTAAATGTTTATATACAAGAAAAATTGACTTTATACCTAAATATAAGACTGCGGAATTCTTCCAAATGTACTGTCGTTATGCCGCCATGGCTTTATA
>JAPZAG010001987.1:0-23041 GCA_027475135.1 Bactrocera correcta
TTAAGTAAGTTAACCTTCTTTAACGTAATGAAGGTGATATAAAGCCATGGCGGCATAACGGCAGTGCATGTAGAAGAATTCCGTAATCTTATATTTAGGTATAAAGTCGATTTTCTTGTATATACGCATTTAGCTATCGATATTGAGATGCTTCAAATCATTCGTTTAACATATTTATGTTAATAAACCTTCTTTAACGATCTGAAGTTGGCATATAGCCATGGCGGCATAACGGCAGTGCATGTAGAAGAATTCCGTAATCTTATATTTAGGTATAAAGTCGATTTTGTTGTATATACGCATTTAGCAATCGATAACGAAATGCTTCAAGTCATTAGTTTAACATATTTAAGTTAATTAACCTTCTTTATCTTACTGAAGTTTACATAAAGCCATAACGGTATAACGGCAGTGCACTTGGAAGAATTCCGTAATCTTATATTTAGGTATAAAGTCGACTTTCTTGTATATACACATTTAGCAATCGATACCGAAATGCTTCAAATCATTAGTTTAACATATTTAAGTTAATTAACCTTCTTTAACGTATTGAAGTTGACATAAAGCCATGGCGGCATAACGGCAGTGCATTTAGAAGAATTCCGTTATCTTATATTTAGTTATCAAATCGATTTTGTTGTATATATACATATAGCAATCGATATCGAAATGCTTCAAATCATTAGTTTAACATATTTAAGTTAATTAACCTTCTTTAACGTATTGAAATTGATATAAAGCTATGGCGGCATAACGGCAGTTCATTTAGAAGAATTCCGTAATCTTATATTTAGGTATAAAGTCGATTTTGTTGTATAAATATACGCATTTAGCAATCGATATCGAAATGCTTCAATTCATTAGTTTAACATATTTAAGTTAGTTAACCTTCTTTAACGTATTGAAGTTGATATAAAGCCATGGCGGCATAACGACCGCACATTTGGAAGAATTCCGTAATCTTATGTTTAGGTATAAATTCGACTTTCTTGTATATACACATTTAGCAATCGATACCGAAATGCTTCAAATCATTAGTTAAACATATTTAAGTTAATTAACCTTCTTTAACGTATTGAAGTTGACATAAAGCCATAACGGTATAACGGCAGTGCACTTGGAAGAATTCCGTAATCTTATATTTAGGTATAAAGTCGATTTTCTTGTATATACTCATTTAGCAATCGATATCGAAATGCTTCAAATAACTGGTTTAATATATTTTAATTAATAAACCTTCTTTAACGAACTGAAGTTGGCTTAAGGCCACGGCGGCATAACGGCAGTGCATTAAGAAGAATTCCGTAGTCTTATATTCAGGTATAAAGTCCATTTTCTTGTATATACTTATTTAGCAATCGATATCGAAATGCTTAAAATAACTGGTTTAGCATATTTAAGTTAATTAACCTTCTTTATCTTACTGAAGTTTACATAAAGACATAACGGCAGTATATTTATATGAGTTCCGTTATCTTATATTAAGGTATAAAGTCGATTTTGTTGTACATACACATTTAGCAATCGATATCGAAATGCTTCAAATCATTACTTTAACATATTAAAGTTAATTAACCATCTTTAACGTAATGAAGGTGATATAAAGCCATGGCGGCATAACGACAGTTCATGTAGAAGAATTCCGTAATCTTATGTTTAGGTATAAATTCGATTTTCTTGTATATACACATTTAGCAAGCGATATCGAAATGCTTCAAATCATTAGTTTAACATATTTAAGTTAATAAACCTTCTTTAACGAACTGAAGTTAACATAAAGCCATAACGGCATAACGGCAGTGCATTTAGAAGAATTCCGTTATCTTATATTTAGGTATAAAGTCGATTTTCTTGTATATACGCATTTAGCAATCGACATCGAAATGCTTTAAATCATTAGTTTAACATATAAAAGTTAATCAACCGTCTTAAACGTAATGAAGGTGATATAAAGCCATGGCGGCAAAACGACAGTGCATGTAGAAGAATTCCGTTATCTTATATTTAGGTATAAAGTCGTTTTTTGAATATATACATATAGCAATCGATAGCGAAATGCTTCAAATCACTAGTTTAACATATTTAAGTTAATTAACCTTTTTTAACGTATTGAAGTTAATATAAAGCCATGGCGCCATAACGGCAGTGCATTTACAAGAATTCCGTAATTTTATAAAGTCGATTTTGTTGTATAAATATACGCATTTAGCAATCGATATCGAAATGCTTCAAATCATTAGTTTAACATATTTAAGTTAATTAACCTTCTTTAACGTATTGAAGTTGATATAAAGCCATGGCGGCATAACGACAGTACATTTGGAAGAATTCCGTAATCTTATGTTTAGGTATAAATTCGATTTTCTTGTATATACACATTTAGCAAGCGATATCGAAATGCTTCAAATCATTAGTTTAACATATTTAAGTTAATAAACCTTCTTTAACGAACTGAAGTTAACATAAAGCCATAACGGCATAACGGCAGTGCATTAAGAAGAATTCCGTTATCTTATATTTAGGTATCAAATCGATTTTGTTGTATATATACATATAGCAATCGATATCGAAATGCTTCAAATCATTAGTTTAACATATTTAAGTTAATTAACCTTCTTTAACGTATTGAAGTTGATATAAAGCCATGGCGGCATAACGGCAGTGCATTTAGAAGAATTCCGTAATCTTATATTTAGGTATAAAGTCGATTTTCTTGTATATACCATTTAGCAATCGATATCGAAATGCTTCAAATCATTAGTTTAACATATTTAAGTTAATTAACCTTCTTTATCTTACTGAAGTTTACATAAAGCCATAACGGTATAACGGCAGTGCACTTGGAAGAACTCCGTAATCTTATATTTAGGTATAAAGTCGATTTTGTTGTATATACGCATTTAGCAATCGATATCGAAATGCTTCAAATCATAAGTTTAACATATTTAAGTTAATTAACCTTCTTTAACGTATTGAAGTTGATATAAAGCCATGGCGGCATAACGACAGTACATTTGGAAGAATTCCGCAGTGTTATATTTAGGTATAAAGTCAATTTTCTTGTATATAAACATTTAGAAATCGATATCGAAATGCTTTAAATCATTAGTTTAACATATTTAAGTTAATAAAGCTTCTTTAGAAGAACTCCGTTAGCTTATACTAAGGTATAAAGTCGACTTTCTTGTATATACACATTTAGCAAGCGATACCGAAATGCTTCAAATCATTAGTTTAACATATTTAAGTTAATTAACCTTCTTTAACGTATTGAAGTTGACATAAAGCCATGGCGGCATAACGGCAGTGCATTTAGAAGAATTCCGTTATCTTATATTTAGTTATCAAATCGATTTTGTTGTATATATACATATAGCAATCGATATCGAAATGCTTCAAATCATTAGTTTAACATATTTAAGTTAATTAACCTTCTTTAACGTATTGAAGTTGATATAAAGCTATGGCGGCATAACGGCAGTTCATTTAGAAGAATTCCGTAATCTTATATTTAGGTATAAAGTCGATTTTGTTGTATAAATATACGCATTTAGCAATCGATATCGAAATGCTTCAAATCATTAGTTTAACATATTTAAGTTAGTTAACCTTCTTTAACGTATTGAAGTTGATATAAAGCCATGGCGGCATAACGACCGCACATTTGGAAGAATTCCGTAATCTTATGTTTAGGTATAAATTCGACTTTCTTGTATATACACATTTAGCAATCGATACCGAAATGCTTCAAATCATTAGTTTAACATATTTAAGTTAATTAACCTTCTTTAACGTATTGAAGTTGACATAAAGCCATAACGGTATAACGGCAGTGCACTTGGAAGAATTCCGTAATCTTATATTTAGGTATAAAGTCGATTTTCTTGTATATACTCATTTAGCAATCGATATCGAAATGCTTTAAATCATTAGTTTAACATATTTAAGTTAATAAAGCTTCTTTAGAAGAACTCCGTTAGCTTATACTAAGGTATAAAGTCGACTTTCTTGTATATACACATTTAGCAATCGATACCGAAATGCTTCAAATCATTAGTTTAACATATTTAAGTTAATTAACCTTCTTTAACGTATTGAAGTTGACATAAAGCCATGGCGGCATAACGGCAGTGCATTTAGAAGAATTCCGTTATCTTATATTTAGTTATAAAATCGATTTTGTTGTATCTATACATATAGCAATCGATATCGAAATGCTTCAAATCCTTAGGTTAACATATTTAAGTTAATTAACCTTCTTTAACGCATTGAAGTTGATATAAAACCATAGCGGCGTAACGACGGTACATTTAGAAGAATTCCGCAGTCTTATATTTAGGTATAAAGTCAATTTTCTTGTTTATAAACATTTAGCAATCGACAACGAAATACTTCAAATCATTAGTTTAACATATCTAAGTTAATTAACCTTCTTTAGCGGTCTGAAGTTGGCATATAGCCATGGCGGCATAACGGCAGTGCATGTAGAAGAATTCCGTAATCTTATATTTAGGTATAAAGTCGATTTTCTTGTATATACACATTTAGCTATCGATATCGAGATGCTTCAAATCATTCGTTTAACATATTTATGTTAATAAACCTTCTTTAACGATCTGAAGTTGGCATATAGCCATGGCGGCATAACGGCAGTGCATGTAGAAGAATTCCGTAATCTTATATTTAGGTATAAAGTCGATTTTCTTGTATATACACATTTAGCTATCGATATCGAAATTCTTCATATCATTAGTTTAACATATTTAAGTTAATTAACCTTCTTTAACGTATTGAAGTTGATAAAAAGCCATGGCGGCATAACGACAGTACATTTCGAAGAATTCCGTAATCTTTTATTTAGGTATAAAGTCGATTTTCTGGTATATATGCATTAAGCAATCAATATCGAAATGCTTCAAATAACTGGTTTAACATATTTAAGTTAATAAACCTTCTTTAACGAACTGAAGTTGGCTTAAGGACATGGCGGCATAACGGCAAAGCATTTAGAAGAATTCCGTAATCTAATATTTAGGTATAAAGTCGATTTGCTTGTGTATACACATTTAGCTATCGATATCGAAATGCTTCAAATCATTACTTTAACATATTAAAGTTAATTAACCATCTTTAACGTAATGAAGGTGATATAAAGCCATGGCGGCATAACGACAGTTCATGTAGAAGAATTCCGTAACTTTTGTCTTGTATATACACATTTAGCAAGCGATATCGAAATGCTTCAAATCATTAGTTTAACATATTTAAGTTAATAAACCTTCTTTAACGAACTGAAGTTAACATAAAGCCATAACGGCATAACGGCAGTGCATTTAGAAGAATTCCGTTATCTTATATTTAGGTATAAAGTCGATTTTCTTGTATATACGCATTTAGCAATCGACATCGAAATGCTTTAAATCATTAGTTTAACATATAAAAGTTAATTAACCATCTTAAACGTAATGAAGGTGATATAAAGCCATGGCGGCAAAACGACAGTGCATGTAGAAGAATTCCGTTATCTTATATTTAGGTATAAAGTCGATTTTCTTGAATATATACATATACTAATCGATAGCGAAATGCTTCAAATCACTAGTTTAACATATTTAAGTTAATTAACCTTCTTTAACGTATTGAAGTTAATATAAAGCCATGGCGGCATAACGGCAGTGCTTTTACAAGAATTCCGTAATTTTATATTTAGGTATAAAGTCGATTTTGTTGTATAAATATACGCATTTAGCAATCGATATCGAAATGCTTCAAATCATTAGTTTAACATATTTAAGTTAATTAACCTTCTTTAACGTATTGAAGTTGATATAAAGCCATAGCGGCATAACGACAGTACATTTGGAAGAATTCCGTAATCTTATGTTTAGGTATAAATTCGATTTTCTTGTATATACACATTTAGCAAGCGATATCGAAATGCTTCAAATCATTAGTTTAACATATTTAAGTTAATAAACCTTCTTTAACGTATTGAAGTTAACATAAAGCCATAACGGCATAACGGCAGTGCATTTAGAAGAATTCCGTTATCTTATATTTAGGTATAAAGTCGATTTTCTTGTATATACGCATTTAGCAATCGACATCGAAATGCTTTAAATCATAAGTTTAACATATAAAAGTTAATTAACCATCTTTAACGTAATGAAGGTGATATAAAGCCATGGCGGCAAAACGACAGTGCATGTAGAAGAATTCCGTTATCCTATATTTAGGTATAAAGTCGATTTCCTTGAATATATACATATAGCAATCGATAGCGAAATGCTTCAAATCACTAGTTTAACATATTTAAGTTAATTAACCTTCTTTAACGTATTGAAGTTAATATAAAGCCATAGCGGCATAACGGCAGTGCATTTACAAGAATTCCGTAATTTTATATTTAGGTATAAAGTCGATTTTCTTGTATATACACTTTTAGCAATCGATAACGAAATGCTTCAAGTCATTAGTTTAACATATTTAAGTTAATTAACCTTCTTTATCTTACTGAAGTTTACATAAAGCCATAACGGTATAACGGCAGTGCACTTGGAAGAACTCCGTAATCTTATATTTAGGTATAAAGTCGATTTTCTTGTATATACTCATTTAGCAATCGATATCGAAATGCTTTAAATCATTAGTTTAACATATTTTAGTTAATAAAGCTTCTTTAGAAGAACTCCGTTAGCTTATACTAAGGTATAAAGTCGACTTTCTTGTATATACACATTTAGCAAGCGATACCGAAATTCTTCAAATCATTAGTTTAACATATTTAAGTTAATTAACCTTCTTTAACGTATTGAAGTTGACATAAAGCCATGGCGGCATAACGGCAGTGCATTTAGAAGAATTCCGTTATCTTATATTTAGTTATAAAATCGATTTTGTTGCATATATACATATAGCAATCGATATCGAAATGCTTCAAATCATTAGTTTAACATATTTAAGTTAATTAACCTTCTTTAACGTATTGAAGTTGATATAAAGCTATGGCGGCATAACGGCAGTTCATTTAGAAGAATTCCGTAATCTTATATTTAAGTATAAAGTCGATTTTGTTGTATAAATATACGCATTTAGCAATCGATATCGAAATGCTTCAAATCATTAGTTTAACATATTTAAGTTAATTAACCTTCTTTAACGTATTGAAGTTGATATAAAGCCATGGCGGCATAACGACCGTACATTTGGAAGAATTCCGTAATCTTCTGTTTAGGTATAAATTCGACTTTCTTGTATATACACATTTAGCAATCGATACCGAAATGCTTCAAATCATTAGTTTAACATATTTAAGTTAATTAACCTTCTTTAACGTATTGAAGTTGACATAAAGCCATGGCGGCATAACGGCAGTGCATTTAGAAGAATTCCGTTATCTTATATTTAGGTATAAAGTCGATTTTGTTGTATATACACATTTAGCAATCGATATCGAAATGTTTCAAATCATTAGTTTAACATATTTCAGTTAACTAACCTTCTTTATCTTACTGAAGTTTACATAAAGCCATAACGGTATAACGGCAGTGCATTTGGAAGAATTCCGTAAACTTATATTTAGGTATAAAGTCGATTTTGTTGTATATACATATTTAGCAATCGATATCGAGATGCTTCACCTCATTAGTTTAACATATTTAAGTTAATAAACCTTCGTTAACGAACTGAAGTTGGCATAAATCTATGGCGGCATAACGCCAGTGCATGTAGAATAATTCCGTTATCTTATATTTAATTATAAAGCCGATTTTCTTGTATATACACATTTAGCAATCGAGACCCAAATGCTTCAAATCATTAGTTTAACATATTTAAGTTAATAAACCTTCTTTAACACACTGAAGTCTACATAAAGCCTTAACGGCATAACGGCAGTGCATTTAGAAGAATTCAGTTATCTTATATTTAGGTATAAAGTCGATTTTCTTGTATATACACATTTAGCAATCGATATCGAAATGCTTCAAATCATTACTTTAACATATTTAAGTTAATAAACCTTCTTTAACGCACTGAAGTCTACATAAAGCCATAACGGCATAACGGCAGTATATTTATATGAATTCCCTTATCTTATATTTAGGTATAAAGTCGATTTTGTTGTACATACGCATTTAGCAATCGATATCGAAATGCTTCAAATCATTAGTTTAACATATTTAAGTTAACTAACCTTCTTTAACGTAATGAAGTTGATATAAAGCCATGGCGGCATAACGACCGTACATATGGAAGAATTCCGTAATCTTCTATTTAGGTATAAATTCGACTTTCTTGTATATACACATTTAGCAATCGATATCGAAATGCTTCAAATCATTACTTTAACATATTTAAGTTAATAAACCTTCTTTAACGCACTGAAGTCTACATAAAGCCATAACGGCATAACGGCAGTATATTTATATGAATTCCCTTATCTTATATTTAGGTATAAAGTCGATTTTCTTGTATATACACATTTAGCTATCGATATCGAGATGCTTCAAATCATTAGTTTAACATATTTAAGTTAATTAACCTTCTTTAACGTATTGAAGGTGATATAAAGCCATGGCGGCATAACGGCAGTGCATGTAGAAGAATTCCGTAATCTTATATTTTGGTATAAAGTCGATTTTCTTGTATATACACATTTAGCTATCGATATCGAGATGCTTCAAATCATTCGTTTAACATATTTATGTTAATAAACCTTCTTTAACGATCTGAAGTTGGCATATAGCCATGGCGGCATAACGGCAGTGCATGTAGAAGAATTCCGTAATCTTATATTTAGGTATAAAGTCGATTTTCTTGTATATACACATTTACCTATCGATATCGAAATTCTTCATATCATTAGTTTAACATATTAAGTAAATAAACGCTTTTTAGCTTACTGAAGTCAACATAAAGCCTTAACGGTATAAAGGCAGTGCATTTAGAAGAATTCCGTAATGTTATAATTTTATATTTAGGTATAAAGTCAATTTTCTTGTATATACACATTTAGCAATCGATATCCTCTGCTAATGGTAGTCACCTTGTCGCGGTGCAGAGGCTTAGTCGCAAGGCATACTCGGCGCCCCCCAACCGGTGTGGACGGTGCTGAATTGCGCCATCCAGGCGGGTTGTCGGGCACCGCATGCGGGCGGCAACCAAGGACTACCACCTCCTAATCCAGGGTGTCATGCGACCCGTGCCCATTGGATGATTTGCAGCCAGGAGGAAAATTCGGCTGTATTCTAACGGAGCCTCCCCAACACCGGGCCGAATTGGGGTGCAACGGTGGCCTTACCGCGCCAAGGGGCTCTGGCGTGGCGGACTCCCTAGTTCCCCATTTAACAGGAAGACCCGACAGCTCACCTCATTGAGCTAAGGGTCGTACGAACAAGATGGATACTAACACAAAAACAAAAACAACAACAACAACGAATAAGGAGGAATCGACAACGCAACGAAATAGGACTACGGATATTGAATACGACAGGGAGAAGGCAAGAACAGGAGGAGCAGCTGGAGGCCGGGGAGGTCAAGGAGCTAAACGAAAGGTTAACTACCTTGATGCTCTCTCGCCAGAGGCGCGGGCGCTGTTCGAGGAGCATGCTAGAGAAGACGATGACGACATGCCCTCTAGCAGCGGCGCCCGCCGCTCAACAGACGTCAGGACAGCGGATGCAGCTCAAAGCACCACCAGGGCCCACCGAGACAGGCCAAGCCACTCTGACTCGGGAGAGTCGCATCGGGCAGAGGCCCGCGGCGCACGCAGAAGGAGAAGGAGGCGCAAGAGAGGAGGGCAGAGATCCCTCCCAACGGTGGACAGACCCGGAGGGTACGATGACCCCTGGAAGAAGGCCATGAGCGGTGCCTGCCTCAAGTGGTATCTACGGTACCTCCGGGATGGGATGACCCCCGAAGCGGCGGAATCCCTAGCCAAGCGACGGTACGCGGATACTGCGATATCCCCAACAAGGGAACGAGGCGAGGCAGTATCGGAAAGTGCACGAGGCAGCCGGTCCATAGACCGTGGCCAGGTTAGTGCACCACTGACCGAAACGCGCGGTGACGGGAAGGCGGTCACCTTTGCAGAGGCCGCGAAGAGAAAGAGCGGTCAACTTTCACCACAGGCGCCCCCCAGCTCGAAAAGGCCAAGGGACAGCAGCAGGAGAACCGAAGGTCAATCATCAGCACCGGCTCCCCCCCGGGTGGAGGAGGGGCGGCGCAGGTATGTGGACGCTGTCAAAAGCATCCGCATGGCTGTACTGCCTCAACACTACCCGGCGGTGTCGTTGGAGTCGGAGCAACTCACGGTGCTCCAAAACCTCCTCCTAGAAGAGGTAACTGGCGGAGCTGAATACGCGGCATCCTTCCTCGGGGTTGAATTCAGAGGGGGAATGCTACAGGTGAACTGCAACGACCAGGAGTCCGCCGACTGGTTGCGGGAATTTACCCCAAAGCTAAGTGGCTGGACCGGTCCGGTCCTTTGTGCGAAAAGGGCGGAGGACCTGCCAGTTATGCACAGGATGACGGTGTTCCTCCCCCGGAGCGACGACAAGCCGTACCAGTTTGCCCTAAACTTAATAAAAAAAAACCAAAACCGGGGCCTTAGCATCGCGGCCTGGCGAATTGTCAGTAGCCAGCTGGAGAACAAAGGAGAGCTACGAGGTTGGAGACTGTACCTGTACATAGACGACGAGTCGTACAGGTACATACGTGCAGCAAGCTTCCGCCTATTTTATAGGTTCAGTATGGTGGTCATGAGACCGCATAAACCAGTGACTACAGGAAGCAAGGAGGACGGGAAGACTGCCACCCAGCCGAGTGGTAGCGCGTCAACACGAGCAGAAACGATGGTGAGCAAGGCGATGGAAAAGATGCAGGTGGACGCCGTGGCAAAGCAACCGGGCGTGAGCAGGGTTGAGCAGACCACGAAGGTCGCTACCGCTGACGCCCTGGATGCCCACGAAACCGAGCTACCCTCCACCCAGGAGCTCCTCGAGGGACTGGAGGACCCAGTGGACAGCAGCGCGAACGATGGAGGGGATGTGGACATGCCCCCCCTCGAGCCACTACCTTAATGGCCGTCGACGTGAAGGTTGCCCAAGTGAACCTGCATCACGCGGCACTGATTGCGAGCAGGTTCACAGCGGATAAATTGGGCGTTCTGTTGATCCAAGAACCATGGGTCTACAAAGGAGAGGTCAAAGGCCTCAAGACGGAACAAAACAATGTAATCTGGGACATCTCCAGCGAGAGGCCTAGATCGTGCATAGTGGTCAGGAATAATGTCAATTTCTTCTGCATTTCAGAGTTCCTGACGCAGGACTTGGTAGCAGTACAGGCCAGAGACTGGGAGGGCAAAAGCGTCGTCCTGGCATCAGCCTACTTCCCAGGGGAGACAGCAGCAGCACCCCCTGAGAGAGTGATTAGGCTCGTGGAGTACTGCAGGAGGTACAGGCTGCCCCTCATAATAGGATGTGACGCGAATGCTCACCACGTGGAATGGGGGAGCACGGATTGTAACGCAAGGGGTGAGTCTTTACTAGAGTATGTATTAGGTAGTAGCTTAGCAATCGAGAACGTGGGTTGTGAACCCACCTTTATAACTATAAGCAGGAGGGAGGTGCTGGACATCACCTTCAGCAGCGAGCACGCTAATGGTTGGGTCTCAGGGTGGAGGGTTTCAACGGAGCCCTCCCTGTCGGACCACAGAATAATAAGGTTCGCACTGAAGGTAGAGGTCAGGCAACTCCCCCCGAGACGCAACCCCCGCAGAACAAACTGGGGTGTTTTCAGGGAAAAACTAAAGGACGGTTTACAAAGGCAGAACCAAATCGACGATAGCGTCACGGGCCTGGGGATAGAGAGCAGGGTGTTGGCACTAAACGAGTCAATCACCAAAGCCTACAATGAGAGTTGTCCCCAAATAGCGCCCACAGACAGACGTAACTGTCCCTGGTGGACAAGAAAGCTCGCAGACCTCAGGAAGAAGGTACGCAGCCTATTTAACAAGGCGAAGCGTACAGGGGACTGGGAGGAGTACAGGTGCTACCTAACTCTATACAATAAAGAGATTAGGTCAGCAAAACAAAACAGTTTCAGGAGCTTCTGTGAAAAAGTCTCCTCCACACCAGAAGCGGCGCGGCTACACAAAGCTCTGGCCAGTGGAAAGACAAGCACGGAACTGGCCATTAAGAGGAGCGACGGGACGTTTACGGCCAACGCCGAGGAAAGGGCGTCAGAGCTCCTGCGTGCTCACTTCCCGGAGACTATCCCGGTAGACCAAAGTCCACCTGTGAGCGAACATAGGCCAACCCGCTTGGATTGGGCAACCGCCAAACAGCTAGTTACTGCGGACTCGATCAAGTGGGCTATGGCCACGTTCGAAAAATTCATGTCTCCAGGGGTGGATGGCATCTTCCCGCCGTTTTTGCAACAGGGCGAGCAGCTGTTGCTACCTCACCTTGTTCGGCTGCTAAGGGAGAGCCTTGCACTGGCGTACATCCCGGACCCATGGAGGACGGCAGAGGTGATCTTCATACCGAAAGCGGGTAGGAGGGACTACTCCTTGGCCAAATCCCACAGGCCGATCAGTCTAACCTCCTTCCTGCTGAAGACGATGGAAAAGATCATTGACAAATATATTATGTCGACGGTGCTGAAAACTGCACCCCAGCATGCTACTCAGCATGCATACAGAGCGGGAAGATCAACCAGTACGGCTCTGTACCAGTTGACCTCAGAGATTGAGAGTTCAATGAAAGAAGGGGAGGTGATTATATGCGCCTTTCTAGATATCGAAGATACCTTTGACAACACGTCTCACAGGAGTGTAGCCAGGGCACTGGAGAGAAGGAAGGTGGCTACACCGGTGCGCAGATGGATTGACGCTGTGCTGCGCACCAGAATAGCTGAGACCAAAGTTGGCGATACGACAATTCGTCTAAGGGTGACAAGAGGGTGCCCACAGGGAGGTGTGCTATCACCTCTACTGTGGAGCCTTGTCGTGGATGAGCTGCTAGAATTGCTAACTGACAACAGGATCCGCTGCCAAGGGTACGCGGACGATAATGTGATATTAGCAAGAGGTAAATTTGAGGATACCCTCTGTGACCTAGTACAACGCGGTCTGAATCTGGCAAAGGGGTGGTGCAGGGGGGTTGAATTAAACATCAACCCCTCGAAGACAACCATCGTCCCATTTACAAGGCGCAGGTCCCTACCCGGCCTGAGGAACCTCACACTTGGGGGCAGAGAGATTGAAATGACTAACAAGGTTAAATACCTAGGTCTCACTCTGGATTCTACATTACGATGGAAGCAGCACGTGAACCAAACGGTAGCCAAGGAAACAAAGGCACTGATGGTATGCAAACGGCTGGCGGGTAGATCCTGGGGATGTAAGCCAAAAATCATTAGGTGGTTATACACCATGATTGTCCGACCGATTATTACATACGGGGCGTAGTCCTGGGCCTCCGTGGCGGCACAGGCTTCGGTGGGAACCCAACTGGCCAAACTACAGCGGCTGGCATGCTTGTGCATGACGGGAGCCATGCGGACCTGCCCTACGGCGGCTCTGGAGGTCCTGCTGGAGCTCACACCGCTCCATATAATAATAGGTCAAGTAGCCAAGAACTCACTTCTGCAGATAACAGCGGAGGGTGGTGGCAAAGGCAAGATGATTTCGTCCCAGAGGATGGAGAGAATAAGTGGTGATATTCCTATTGCGGCATCAGCAAAACGACCCACTTAAGAAGGAAATTTAAGGTTACCCTTGGTAGTAAGAGTGAGTGGAACGACACCACTCTTGAGCAAATGCTAAGGGATAGCACACTGAGGTGGTACACCGATGGCTCGAAGACATCGGAAGGAATAGGTGCGGGTATCGCGGGTCCGCGTACCAAGCTCGCCATTCCGATGGGAAACTTTCCGAGCATTTTCCAAGCCGCAGTTCTGGCCATAAGCCGGTGTATTAAGATAAACCTTCACCGAAACTATCGCAACGAGCGAATAGCTATAATCAGTGATAGTCAGGCGGCACTAAAAGCGATTTCCTCTTCCAAAATCAAATCGCTGCTAGTGCAAGAGTGTAGAAACAGGCTTGACAACCTAGCCGAAAAGAACCAGGTACACCTTATCTGGGTGCCTGGTCACAGGGGAATAGCCGGCAATGAGCTGGCTGACGAGCTTGCCCGCTCCGCAGCCTCCACTGCTATGGTGGGGCCAGAACCATTCACTGGAGTGGGTCCCCATACGGTGAAGGAACTGCTCCGCAAAGAGGAAAGAGCGTGCAGGAAGGCACACTGGCAGCGAGCGCACGGGATGCGTCATGCCAAACTGTTAGTGTGGGGGTATAACCAAAAGAGGTTCGAGACTATAATCAACCTCCCAAGAAACAAACTCAGGCTCCTGGTCGCACTCTACACCGGCCACTGCAAGCTAAGAAGGCATTTATTTAACATGGGCCTCTCAGCTTGCGCAAACTGCCGGTTCTGCGACAGTGAGCCTGAAACCCCGGAGCACCTGCTATTCGACTGCAACGCAGTCTGTAGGCGCAGGTCAAAGGCCCTCGAATCCATGTTTCCGGATAGGGATCACACTGCCTCGCTAGCACCCGGTAGGATACTGGACTTCATCAATATGCTGGGGCTAAGCGAGTCTTTGTGAGCTAGGTGAGGGCACAATAGACCCGTGGTCGCAGTGCATGCCTCAATCAACAATCTATCTATCTAGCAATCGATATCGAAATGCTTAAAATAACTGGTTTAGCATATTTAAGTTAATTAACCTTCTTTACCTTACTGAAGTTTACATAAAGCCATAACGGCAGTATATTTATATGAGTTCCGTTATCTTATATTTAGGTATAAAGTCGATTTTCTGGTATATATGCATTAAGAAATCGATATCGAAATGCTTCAAATAACTGGTTTAACATATTTAAGTTAATAAACCTTCTTTAACGAACTGAAGTTGGCTTAAGGACATGGCGGCATAACGGCAAAGCATTTAGAAGAATTCCGTAATCTAATATTTAGGTATAAAGTCGAATTTCTTGTGTATACACATTTAGCAATCGATATCGAAATGCTTCAAATCATGAGTTTAACATATTTAAGCTAATTAACCCTCTTTATCTTACTAAAGTCTACAAAAGCCTTAACGGCGTAACGACAGTGCATTCGGAAGAATTCCGTTATCTTATATTTAGGTATAAAGTCGATTGTATATACTCAGTTAGAAAGCGATATCGAATTGCTTCAAATCATTAGTATAAAATATTTAAGTTCATAAACCTTCTTTAACGGACCGAAGTTGGCATAAAGCAATGGCGGCATAACGGCAGTGCATTTAGAAGAATTCCGTAATCTTATATTTAGGTATAAAGTCGATTTTGTTGTATAAATATACGCATTTAGCAATCGATAACTAAATGCTTCAAATCATTAGTTTAACATATTTCAGTTAATTAACCTTCTTTAACGTATTGAAGTTGATATAAAGCCATGGCGGCATAACGACAGTACATTTGGAAGAATTCCGTAATCTTATGTTTAGGTATAAATTCGATTTTCTTGTATATACACATTTAGCAAGCGATATCGAAATGCTTTAAATCATTAGTTTAACATATTTAAGTTAATAAACCTTCTTTAACGAACTGAAGTTAACATAAAGCCATAACGGCATAACGGCAGTGCATTTAGAAGAATTCCGTTATCTTATATTTAGGTATAAAGTCGATTTTCTTGTATGTACGCATTTAGCAATCGACATCGAAATGCTTTAAATCATTAGTTTAACATATTTAAGTTAATAAACCTTCTTTAACGAACTGAAGTTAACATAAAGCCATAACGGCATAACGGCAGTGCATTCGGAAGAATTCCGTTATCTTATATTTAGGTATAAAGTCGATTTTCTTGTATATACTCAGTTAGAAAGCGATATCGAATTGCTTCAAATCATTAGTATAAAATATTTAAGTTCATAAACCTTCTTTACCGTATGAAGTTGATATAAAGCAATGGCGGCATAACGGCAGTGCATTTAGAAGAATTCCGTAATCTTATATTTAGGTATAAAGTCGATTTTGTTGTATAAATATACGCATTTAGCAATCGATAGCGAAATGCTTCAAATCACTAGTTTAACATATTTAAGTTAATTAACCTTCTTTAACGTATTGAAGTTAATATAAAGCCATGGCGGCATAACGGCAGTGCATTTACAAGAATTCCGTAATCTTATATTAAGGTATAAACTCGATTTTCTTGCATATACACTTTTAGCAATCGATAACGAAATGCTTCAAATAACTGGTTTAGCATATTTAGGTTTATTAGCCTTCTTTATCTTACCGAAGTTTACATAAAGCCATAACGGCAGTATATTTGGGTGAATTCCGTAATCTTTTATTTAGGTTTAAAATCGATTTTCTTGTACATACACATTTAGCAATCGATATCGAAATGCTTCAAATCATGAGTTTAACATATTTAAGCTATTTAACCCTCTTTATCTTACTAAAGTTTACAAAGGCCTTAACGGCGTAACGACAGTGCATTCGGAAGAATTCCGTTATCTCATATTTAGGTATAAAGTCGATTTTCTTGTATATACTCAGTAAGCAATCGATATCAAAATGCTTCAAATCATTAGTTTAATATATTTAAGTTAATAACGCTTCTTTAACGCACTGAAATTAACATAAAGCCATGGCGGCATAACGGCAGTGCATGTAGAAGAATTCCGTAATCTTATATTTAGGCATAAAGTCGATTTTCTTGTATATACACATATAGCAATCGATATCGAAATGCGTCAAATCATTAGTATAAAATATTTAAGTTCATAAACCTTCTTTAACGGACTGAAGTTTGCATAAAGCAATGGCGGCATAACGGCAGTGCATTTTGAAGAATTCCGTAATCTTATATTTAGTTATAAAGTCGATTTTGTTGTATAAATATACGCATTTAGCAATCGATATCGAAATGCTTCAAATCATTAGTTTAACATATTTAAGTTAATTAACCTTCCTTAACGTATTGAAGTTGATATAAAGCCACGGCGGCATAACGGCAGTACATTTGGAAGAATTCCGTAATCTTATGTTTAGGTATAAATTCGATTTTCTTGTATATACACATTTAGCAAGCGATATCGAAATGCTTCAAATCATTAGTTTAACATATTTAAGTTAATAAAATTTCTTTAACGAACTGAAGTTAACATAAAGCCAAACGGCATAACGGCAGTGCATTTAGAAGAATTCCGTTATCTTATATTAGGGATAAAGTCGATTTTCTTGTATATACGCATTTAGCAATCGACATCGAAATGCATTAAATCATTAGTTTAACATATTAATGTTAATTAACCATCTTTAACGTAATGAAGGTGATATAAAGCCATGGCGGCATAACGACAGTGCAGGTAGAAGAGTTCCGTAATCTTATATTTAGGTATTCAGTCGATTTTCTTGTATATACACATTTAGCAATCGATAACGAAATGCTTCAAATCATAAGTTTAACATATTTAAGTTAATTAACCTTCTTTAACGAACTGAAGTTAACATAAAGCCATAGCGGCATAACGGCAGTGCATTTAGAAGAATTCCGTTATCTTATATTTAGGTATAAAGTCGATTTTCTTGTATATACGCATTTAGCAATCGATATCGAAATGCTTCAAATAACTGGTTTAGCATATTTAGGTTAATTAGCCTTGTTTATCTTACCGAAGTTTACATAAAGCCATAACGGCAGTATATTTGGGTGAATTCCGTAATCTTTTATTTAGGTATAAAATCGATTTTCTTGTACATACACATTCAGCAATCGATATCGAAATGCTTCAAATCATTAGTTTAACATATTTAAGTTAATTAACCCTCTTTATCTTACTGAAGTCTACAAACGGCTTAACGGCATAACGGCAAAGCATTCAGAAGAATTACGTAATCTTATATTTAGGTATAAAGTCGATTTTGTTGTATATACTCATTTAGCAATCAATATCGAAATGCTTCAAATCATTAGTTTAATATATTTAAGTTAATAACGCTTCTTTAACGCACTGAAGTTAACATAAAGCCATGGCGGCATAACGGCAGTTCATGTTGAAGAATTCCGCAATCTTATATTTAGGTATAAATTCGATTGTCTTGTATAAATATACGCATTTAGCAATCGCTATCGAAATGCTTCAAATCATTAGTTTAGCATATTTAAGTTAATTAACCTTCTTTAACGAACGGAGGTTGGCATAAAACCATGGCGGCATAACGACATTACATTTGGAAGAATTCCGTAGTCTTATATTTATGTATAAAGTCGATTTTCTTGTATATACACATTTAGCTATCGATATCGAAATGCTTCAAATCATTAGTTTAACATTTTTAAGTTAATTAACCTTCTTTAACGGACTGAAGTTGGCATAAAGCAATGGCGGCATAACGGCAGTGCATTTAGAAGAATTCCGTAATCTTATATTTAGGTATAAAGTCGATTGTCTTGTATAAATATACGCATTTAGCAATCGCTATCGAAATGTTTCAAATGATTAGTTTAGCATTTTAAGTTAATTAACCTTCTTTAACGAACGGAGGTTGGCATAAAACCATGGCGGCATAACGACAATACATTTGGAAGAATTCCGTGGTCTTATATATATGTATAAAGTCGATTTTCTTGTATATACACATTTAGCTATCGATATCGAAATGCTTCAAATCATTAGTTTAACATATTAAGTTAATAAACGCTTTTTAGCCTACTAAAGTCTACATAAAGCCTTAACGGTATAACGGCAGTATATTTACATGAATTCCGTTATCTTATATTTAGGTATAAAGTCGATTTTCTTGTATGTACGCATTTAGCAATCGACATCGAAATGCTTCAAATCATTAGTTTAACATATTTAAGTTAATTAACCTTCTTTAACGTATTGAAGTTGATATAAAGCCATGGCGGCATAACGACAGTACATTTGGAAGAATTCCGTAGTCTTATATTTAGGTATAAAGTCGATTTTGTTGTATATACGCAATTAGCAATCGATATCGAAATGCTTCAAATCATTCGTTTAACATATTTATGTTAATTAACCTTCTTTAACGATCTGAAGTTGGCATATAGCCATGGCGGCATAACGGCAGTGCATGTAGAAGACTTCCGTAATCTTATATTTAGGTATAAAGTCGCTTTTCTTGTATATACACATTTAGTTATCGATATCGAAATGCTTCAAATCATTCGTTTAACATATTTATGTTAATAAACCTTCTTTAACGTTCTGAAGTTGGCATATAGCCATGGCGGCATAACGGCAGTGCATGTAGAAGAATTCCGTAATCTTACATTTAGGTATAAAGTCGTTTTTCTTGTATATACACATTTAGCTATCGATATCGAAATACTTCAAATAACTGGTTTAGCATATTTAAGTTAATTAACCTTCTTTATCTTACTGAAGTTTATATAAAGCCATAACGGCATAACGGCAGTTTATTTATACGAATTCCGTTATCTTATATTTAGGTATAAAGTCGATTTTGTTGTACATACACATTTAGCATTCGATTTCGAAAATCTTCAAATCATTAGTTTAACATATTTAAGTTAGTTAAACTTCTGTAACGTAATGAGGGTGATATAAAGCCATGGCAGCATAACGACAGTGCATTTAGAAGAATTCCGTAATCTTATATTTAGGTATAAAGTCGAATTTGTTGTATATACGCATTTAGCAATCGATATCGAAATGCTTCAAATCATAAGTTTAACATATTTAAGTTAATTAACCTTCTTTAACGTATTGAAGTTGATATAAAGAAATAGCGGCATAACGACAGTAGATTTGGAAGAAACCCGTAATCTTATATTTAGGTATAAAGTAGATTTTGTTGTATATACACATTAAGCAATCGATATCGAAATGCTTCAAATCATTAGTTTAACATATTTAAGTTAATTAACCTTCTTTATCTTACTGAAGTTTACATAAAGCCAAAACGGTATAACGGCAGTGCATTTGGAAGAATTTCGTAATCTTATATTTAGGTAAAAAATGCTTCAAACCATTCGTTTAACATATTTAAGTTAGTTAACCTTCTTTAACGTAATGAAGGTGATATAAAGCCATGGTGGCATAACGGCAGTGCATGTAGAAGAATTCCGTAATCTTATGTTTAGGTATAAAGTCGATTTTCTTGTATATACACATTTAGCTACCGATATCGAAATACTTCAAATCATTCGTTTAACATATTTATGTTAATTAACCTTCTTTAACGATCTGAAGTTGGCATATAGCCATGGCGGCATAACGGCAGTGCATGTAGAAGAATTCCGTAATCTTATATTTAGGTATAAAGACGATTTTCTTGTATATACACATTTTGCTATCGATATCGAAATGCTTCATATCATTAGTTTAACATATTTAAGTTAATTAACCTTCTTTAACGTATTGAAGTTGATATAAAGCCATGGCGGCATAACGACAGTGCATTTAGAAGAATTCCGTAATCTTATATTTAGGTATAAAGTCGATTTTGTTGTATATACATATTTAGCAATCGATATCGAGATGCTTCAACTCATTAGTTAAACATATTTAAGCTAATAAATCTTCTTTAACGAACTGAAGTTGGCATAAAGCTATGGCGGCATAACGTTAGTGCATGTAGAAGAATTCCGTTATCTTATATTTAGGTATAAAGTCGATTTTCTTGTATTTACACATTTAGCAATCGATATCGAAATGCATCAAATAACTGGTTTAGCATATTTAAGTTAATTAACCTTCTTTATCTTACTGATCTTTACATAAAGCAATAACGGCATAACGGCAGTATATTTATATGAATTCCGTTATCTTATATTTTGGTATAAAGTCGATTTTGTTGTACACACACATTTAGCAATCGATATCGAAATGCTTTAAATCATTAGTTTAACATATTTAAGTTAGTTAACCTTCTTTACCGTAATGAAGGTGATATAAAGCCATGGCGGCATAACGACAGTGCATTTAGAAGAATTCCGTAATCTTATATTTAGGTATAAAGTCGATTTTGTTGTACATACACATTTAGCAGTCGATATCGAAATGCTTCAAATCATTAGTTTAACATATTTAAGTTAGTTAACCTTCTTTAACGTATTGAAGTTGGCATAAAGCTATGGCGGCATAACGGCAGTGCATGTAGAAGAATTCCTTTATCTTATATTTAGGTATAAGTTCGATTTTGTTGTATATACACATTTAGCAACCGATATCGAAATGCTTCAAATCATTAGTTTAACATATTTAAGTTAATTAACCTTCTTTATCTTACTGAAGTTTACATAAAGCCAAAACGGTATAACGGCAGTGCATTTGGAAGAATTCCGTAATCATATATTTAGGTAACGAGTCGATTTATTTGTATATACACATTTAGCTATCGATATCGAAATGCTTCAAATCATTCGTTTAACATATTTAAGTTAGTTAACCTTCTTTAACGTAATGAAGGTGATATAGAGCCATGGCGGCATAACGACAGTGCATTTAGAAGAATTCCGTAATCTTATATTTATGTATAAAGTTGATTTTCTTGTATATACACATTTAGCAATCGATATCGGAATGCTTCAACTCATTAGTTTAACATATTTATGTTAATAAACCTTCTTTAACGAACGGAAGTTGGCTTAAAACCATAGCGGCATAACGGCAGTGCATTTAGAAGAATTCCGTAATCTTATATGAGTCGATTTTCTTGTATATACACATTTAGCTATCGATATCGAAATACTTCAAATCATTAGTTTAACATATTAAGTTAATTAAACTTCTTTAACGTATTGAAGTTGATATAAAGCCATGGCGGCATATCGACAGTACATTTGGAAGAATTCCGTAGTCTTATATTTAGGTATAAAGTCTATTTTCTGGTATATATGTATACATTAAGCACTCGATATCGAAATGCTTCAAATAACTGGTTTAATATATTTAAGTTAATAAGCCTTCTTTAACGAACTGAAGTTGACGAGAGCCATGGCGGCATAACGGCAGTGCATTTAGAAGAATTCCGTTATCGTGTATTTATGTATAAAGTCGATTTTCTTAAATATGCACATTTAGCAATCGATAAAGAAATGCTGCAAAACATTAGTTTAACATATTTAAGTTAATTAACCTTCTTTATCTTACTGAAGTTTACATAAAGCAATAACGGCATAACGGCAGTATATTTATATGAATTCCGTTATCTTATATTTAGGTATAAAGTCGATTTTGTTGTACATACACATTTAGCAATCGATATCGAAATGCTTCAAATCATTAGTTTAACATATTTAAGTTAGTTAACCTTCTTTACCGTAATGAAAGTGATATAAAGCCATGACGGCATAACGACAGTGCATTTAGAAGAATTCCGTAATATTATATTTAGGTATAAAGTCGATTTTGTTGTATATACGCATTTAGCAATCAATATCGAAATGCTTCAAATCATTAGTTTAACATATTTAAGTTAATTAATCTTCTTTAACGTATTGAAATTGATATTAAACCATAGCAGCATAAAGACAATACATTTGGAACGATTCCGTAGTCTTATATTTATGTATAAAGTTGATTTTCTTGTATATACACATTTAGCAATCGATATCGAAATGGTTCAACTCATTAGTTTATCATATTTAAGTTAATTAACCTTATTTTTCCTACTGAAGTGTACGTAAAGCCATAACGGTATAAGGGCAGTGCATTTAGAAGAATTCCGTAATCTTATATTAGGTATAAAGTCGATTTTCTTGTATATACACATTTAGCTATCGATATCGAAATACTTCAAATCATTAGTTTAACATATTTAAGTTAATTAACCTTCTTTAACGAACTGAAGTTGGCATAAAGCTATGGTGGCATAACGGCAGTGCATGTAGAAGAATTCCGTTATCTTATATTTAGGTATAAAGTCGATTTTCTTGTATTTACACATTTAGCAATCGATATCGAAATG
>JAPZAG010001988.1:0-23031 GCA_027475135.1 Bactrocera correcta
CATGGCAGCATAACGACAATACATTTGGAAGAATTCCGTTGTCTTATATTTAGGTATAAAGTCGATTTTCTTGTATATACACATATAGCAATCGATATCGAAAAGATTCAAATCATTAGTTTAACACATTTAAGTTAATTAACCTTCTTTAACGAACGGAAGTTGGCGTAAAGCCATGGCGGCATAACGGCAGTGCATTTAGAAAAATTCCGTAACCTTATATTAGGTATAAAGTCAATTTTCTTGTATATACACATTTAGCTATCGATATCGAAATGCTTCAAATCATTAGTTTAACATATTTTAAATTAATTAACCTTCTTTATCTTACTGAAGTTTACATAAAGCCAAAAGGGTATAACGGCAGTGCATTTGGAAGAATTCCGTAATCTTATATTTAGGTAAAAAGTCGATTTTCTTGTATATACACATTTAGCTATCGATATCGAAATGCTTCAAATCATTCGTTTAACATATTTAAGTTAGTTAACCTTCTTTACCGTAATGAAGGTGATATAAAGCCATGGCGGCATAACGACAGTGTATTTAGAAGAATTCCGTAACCTTATATTTAGGTAAAAAGTCGATTTTCTTGTATATGCACATTTAGCTATCGATATCGAAATGCTTCAAATCATTCGTTTAACATATTAAAGTTAGTTAACCTTCTTTAACGTTATGAAGGTGTTATAGAGCCATGGCGGCATAACGACAGTGCATTTAGAAGAATTCCGTAATCTTATATTTAGGTATAAAGTCGATTTTCTTGTATATACACATTTAGCTATCGATATCGAAATGCTCTAAATCATTAGTTTAACATATTTAAGTTAATTAACCTTCTTTAACGTATTGAAGTTGATATAAAGCCATGGCGGCATAACGGCAGTGAATTTAGAAGAATTCCGTTATCTTATAATTAGGTATAAAGTCGATTTTCTTGTATATACGCATTTATCTATCGATATCGAAATGCTTCAAATCATTAGTTTAACATATTTAAGTTAATAAACCTTCTTTAACGATCTGAAGTGGGCATATAGCCATGGCGGCATAACGACAGTGTATTTAGAAGAATTCCGTAATCTTATATTTAGGTAAAAAGTCGATTTTCTTGTATATACACATTTAGCAATCGATATCGAAATGCTTCAAATCATTATTTTAACATATTTAAGTTAGTTATCCTTCTTTAACGTAAAGAAGGTGATATAAAGCCATGGCGGCATAACGACAGTGCATTTAGAAGAATTCCGTAATTTTATATTTAGGTATAAAGTCGATTTTCTTGTATATACACATTTAGCAATCGATATCGAAATGCTTCAAATCATTAGTTTAACATATTTAAGTTAATAAACCTTCTTTAACGATCTGAAGTGGGCATATAGCCATAGTGGCATAACGACAGTGTATTTAGAAGAATTCCGTAATCTTATATTTAGGTATAAAGTCGATTTTGTTGTATATACACATAAGCAATCGATATCGAGATGGTTCAACTCATTAGTTTAACATATTTAAGTTAATGTACCTTAATATTCTTACTGAAGTGTACGTAAAGCCGTAACGGTATCACGGCAGTGCATTTGGAAGAATTCCGTAATCTTATATTTAGGTATAAAAACGATTCTCTTGTATTTACACATTAAGCAATCGATATCGAAATGCATCAAATAACTGGTTTAGCATATTTAAGTTAATTAACCTTCTTTATCTTACTGAAGTTTACATAAAGCCATAACGGCATAACGGCAGTATATTTATATGAATTCCGTTATCTTATATTTAGGTATAAAGTCGATTTTGTTGTACATACACATTTAGCAATCGATATTGATATGCTTCAAATCATTAGTTTAACATATTTAAGTTAGTTAACTTTCTTAAACGTAATGAAGGTGATATAAAGCTATGGCGGCATAACGACAGTGCATTTAGAAGAATTCCGTAATCTTATATTTCGGTATAAAGTCTATTTTGTTGTATATACGCATCTAGCAATCGATATCGAAATGCTTCAAATCATTAGTTTATCATATTTAAGTTAATAAAGCTCCTTTAGCGAACTGAAGTTGACATAAAGCCATAATTCCATAGTCTTATATTTAGGCATAAAGTCGATTTTCTTGTATATACACATTTAGCAATCGATATCGAAATGCTTCAAATCATTAGTTTGACATATTTAACTTAATTAACCTTCTTTAACGTATTGAAGTCGATATAAAGCCATGGCGGCATAACGACAGTACATTTGGAAGAATTCCGTAATATTATATTTAGGTATAACGTCGATTTTGTTGTATATACACATTTAGCAATCGATATCGAAATGCTTCAAATCATAAGTTTAACATATTTAAGTTAATTAACCTTCTTTAACGTAATGAAGGAGATATAAAGCCATGGCGGCATAACGACAGTGCATGTAGAAGAATTCCGTAATCTTATATTTAGGTATATAGTCGATTTTCTTGTATATACACATTTAGCAATCGATATCGAAATGCTTCAAATCATTAGTTTAACATATTTAAGTTAATTAACCTTCTTTAACGTATTGAAGTTGACATAAAGCCATGGCGGCATAACGACAGTACATTTGGAAGAATTCCGAAGTCTTATATTTATGTATAAAGTCGATTTTCTTGTATATACACATTTTGCAATCGATATCGAAATGCTTCCGATAACTGGTTTAACATTCTTAAGTTAATAAACCTCCTTTAGCGAACTGAAGTTGACATAAAGCCATAATTCCGTAGTCTTATATTTAGGCATAAAGTCGACTTTCTTGTATATACACATTTAGCTATCGAAATCGAAATGCTTCAAATCATTCGTTTAACATATTTAAGTTAGTTAACCTTCTTTAATGTAATGAAGGTGATATAAAGCCATGGCGGCATAACGATAGTGCATTCAGAAGAATTCCGTAATCTTATTTTTAGATAAAAAGCCGATTTTGTTGTATATACGCATTTAGCAATCGATATCGAAATGCTTCAAATTATTAGTTTAACATATTTAAGTTAATTAACCTTCTTTAATGAACGGAAGTTGGCTTAAAGCCATGGCGGCATAACGGCAGTGCATTTAGAAGAATTCCGTAATCTTATATTTAGGTATAACGTCGATTTTGTTGTATATACACATTTAGCAATCGATATCGAAATGCTTCAAATCATTAGTTTAACATATTTAAGTTAATTAACCTTCTTTAACGTATTGAAGTCGATATAAAGCCATGGCGGCATAACGACAGTACATTTGGAAGAATTCCGTAATCTTATATTTATGTATAACGTCGATTTTGTTGTATATACACATTTAGCAATCGATATCGAAATGCTTCAAATCATTAGTTTAACATATTTAAGTTAATTAACCTTCTTTAACGTAACGAAGGAGATATAAAGCCATGGCGGCATAACGACAGTGCATGTAGAAGAATTCCGTAATCTTATATTTAGATATAGTCGATTTTCTTGTATATACACATTTAGCAATCTATATCGAAACGCTTCAAATAATTAGTTTAACATATTTAAGTTAATTAACCTTCTTTAATGAACGGAAGTTGGCTTAAAGCCATGGCGGCATAACGGCAGTGCATTTAGAAGAATTCCGTAATCTTATATTAGGTATAAAGTCGATTTTCTTGTATATACACATTTAGCTATCGATATCGAAATGCTTCATATCATTAGTTTAACATATTCAAGTTAATTAACCTTCTTTATCTTACTGAAGTTTACATAAATCCAAAACGGTATAACGGCAGTGCATTTGGAAGAATTCCGTAATCTTATATTTAGGTAAAAAGTCGATTTTCTTGTATATACACATTTAGCTATCGAAATCGAAATGCTTCAAATCATTCGTTTAACATATTTAAGTTAGTTAACCTTCTTTAATGTAATGAAGGTGATATAAAGCCATGGCGGCATAACGACAGTGCATTTAGAAGAATTCCGTAATCTTATTTTTAGATAAAAAGCCGATTTTGTTGTATATACGCATTTAGCAATCGATATCGAAATGCTTCAAATTATTAGTTTAACATATTTAAGTTAATTAACCTTCTTTAACGTATTGAAGTTTATGTAAAGCCATGGCAGCATAACGGCAATACATTTGGAAGAATTCCGTAGTCTTATATTTATGTATAAAGTTGTTTTTCTTGTATATACACATTTAGCAATCGATATCGAAATGCTTCAAATCATTAATTTAACATATTTAAGTTAATAAACCTTCTTTAACGAACGGAAGTTGGCATAAAGCCATGGCGCCATAACTGCAGTGCATTTAGAAGAATTCCGTAATCTTATATTAGGTATAAAGTCGATTTTCTTGTATATACACATTTAGCTATCGATATCGAAATGCTTTAAATCATTACTTTAACATATTAAGTTAATAAACATTTTTTATCATACTGAAGTCTACATAAATCCTTAATGGTATAACGGCAGTGCATTTAGAAGAATTCCGTAGTCTTATATTTATGTAAAAAGTCGATTTTGTTGTATATACACATTTAGCTATCGATATCGAAATGCTTCAAATCATTCGTTTAACATATTTAAGTTAATTAACCTTATTTTTCCTACTGAAGTGTACGTAAAGCCATAACGGTATAACGGCAGTGCATTTAGAAGAATTCCGTAATCTTATATTTAGGTATAAAGTCGATTTTGTTGTATATACACATTTAGCTATCGATATCGAAATGCTTCAAATCATTCGTTTAACATATTTAACTTAGTTAACCTTCTTTAACGTAATGAAGGTGATATAGAGCCATGGCGGCATAACGACAGTGCATTTAGAAGAATTCCGTAATCTTATATTTAGGTAAAAAGTCGATTTTCTTGTATATACACATTTAGCTATCGATATCGAAATGCTTCAAATCATTCGTTTAACATATTTTAGTTAATTAACCTTCTTTATCTTACTGAAGTTTACATAAAGCCAAAACGGTATAATGGCAGTGCATTTGGAAGAATTCCGTAATCTTATATTTAGGTAAAAAGTCGATTTTGTTGTATATACGCATTTAGCAATCGATATCGAAATGCTTCAAATCATTAGTTTAACATATTTAAGTTAAATAGCCTTCTTTAACGTAATGAAGGTGACATAAAGACATGGCGGCATAACGACAGTACATTTGGAAGAATTCCGTAATCTTATATTTAGGTATAAATTCGATTTTTTTACATACACATTTAGCAATCGATACCGAAATGCTTCTAATCATTAGTTTAACATATTTAAGTTAACTAACCTTCTTTAACGTATTGAAGTTGATGTAAAGCCATGGCAGCATAACGACAATACATTTAGAAGAATTCCGTAGTCTTATATTTATGTATAAAGTTGATTTTCTTGTATATACACATTTAGCAATCGATATCGAAATGCTTCAAATCATTAGTTTAACATATTTAAGTTAATTAACCTTCTTTATCTTACTGAAGTTTACATAAATCCAAAACGGTATAACGACAGTACATTTGGAAGAATTCCGTAGTCTTATATTTATGTAAAAAGTCGATTTTCTTATATATACACATTAAGCGATCGATATCGAGATGCTTCAACTCATTAGTTTAACATATTTATGTTAATAAACCTTCTTTAACGATCTGAAGTTGGCATATAGCCATAGCGGCATAACGACAGTGCATTTGGAAGAATTCCGTAGTCTTATATTTATGTAAAAAGTCGATTTTCTTGTATATATACATTTAGCGATCGATATCGAGATGCTTCAACTCATTAGTTTAACATATTTAAGTTAATTAACCTTATTTTTCCTACTGAAGTGTACGTAAAGCCATAACGGTATAACGGCAGTGCATTTAGAAGAATTCCGTAAGCTTATATTAGGTATAAAGTCGATTTTGTGGTATATACACATTTAGCAATCGATAACGAAATGCTTCAAATCATTCGTTTAACATATTTAAGTTAAATAGCCTTCTTTATCGTAATGAAGGTGATATAGAGCCATGGCGGCATAACGGCAGTGCATGTAGAAGAATTCCGTAATCTTATATTTAGGTATAAAGTCGATTTTGTTGTATATACACATAAGCAATCGATATCGAGATGGTTCAACTCATTAGTTTAACATATTTAAGTTAATTATCCTTAATTTTCTTACTGAAGTGTACGTAAAGCCATAACGGTATAACGGCAGTGCATTTGGAAGAATTCCGTAATCTTATATTTAGGTATAAAGTCGATTTTCTTGTATTTACACATTAAGCAATCGATATCGAAATGCATCGAATAACTGGTTTAGCATATTTAAGTTAATTAACCTTCTTTATCTTACTGAAGTTTACATAAAGCCATAACGGCATAACGGCAGTATATTTATATGAATTCCGTTATCTCATATTTAGTTATAAAGTCGATTTTGTTGCACATACACATTTAGCAATCGATATTGAAATGCTTCAAATCATTAGTTTAACATATTTAAGTTAGTTAACCTTCTTTAACGTAATGAAGGTGATATAAAGCTATGGCGGCATAACGACAGTGCATTTAGAAGAATTCCGTAATCTTATATTTCGGTATAAAGTCGATTTTGTTGTATATACGCATCTAGCAATCGATATCGAAATGCTTCAAATCATTAGTTTAACATATTTAAGTTAATAAAATTCCTTTAGCGAACTGAAGTTGATATAAAGCCATAATTCCGTAGTCTTATATTTAGGCATAAAGTCGATTTTCTTGTATATACACATTTAGCAATCTATATCGAAACGCTTCAAATCATTAGTTTAACATATCTAAGTTAATTAACCCTCTTTAATGAACGGAAGTTGGCTTAAAGCCATGGCGGAATAATGGCAGTGCATTTAGAAGAATTCCGTAATCTTATATTAGGTATAAAGTCGATTTTCTTGTATATACACATTTAGCTATCGATATCGAAATGCTTCAAATCATTAGTTTAACATAGTTAAGTTAATTAACCTTCTTTATCTTACTGAAGTTTACATAAATCCAAAACGGTATAACGGCAGTGCATTTGGAAGAATTCCGTAATCTTATATTTAGGTAAAAAGTCGATTTTGTTGTATATACGCATTTAGCAATCGATATCGAAATGCTTCAAATCATAAGTTTAACATATTTAAGTTAATTAACCTTCTTTAACGTAATGAAGGTGATATAAAGCCATTGCGGCATAACGACAGTGCATTTAGAAGAATTCCGTAATCTTATATTTAGGTATAAAGTCTATTTTGTTGTATATACGCATTTAGCAATCGATATCGAAATGCTTCAAACCATTAGTTTAACATATTTAAGTTAATTAACCATCTTTAACGTATTGAAGTTCACATAAAGCCATGGCGGCATAACGACAGTACATGTGGAAGAATTTCGTAGACTTATATTTAGGTATAAAGTCGATTTTCTAGTATATATGCATTAAGCAATCGATATCGAAATGCTTCAAATAACTGGTTTAACATATTTAAGTTAGTAAACCTTCTTTAACGAACTGAAGTTGGCTTAAGGCCATGTCGGCATAACGGCAGTGCATTTAGAAGAATTCCGTAATCTTATATTTATGTATAAAGCCGATTTTGTTGTATATACACATTTAGCAATCGATATCGAAATGCTTCAAATCATTAGTTTAACATATTTAAGTTAATTAACCTTCTTTAACGTATTGAAGTTGATGTAAAGCCATGGCAGCATAACGACAATACATTTGGAAGAATTCCGTAGTCTTATATTTATGTATAAAGTTGATTTTCTTGTATATACACATTTAGCAATCGATATCGAAATTCTTCAAATCATTAGTTTAACCATAAACCTTCTTTAACGAACGGAAGTTGGCTTAAAGCCATGGCGGCATAACGGCAGTGCATTTAGAAGAATTCCGTAATCTTATATTAGGTATAAAGTCGATTTTCTTGTACATATATACACATTTAGCTATCGATATCGAAAAGCTTCAAATCATTAGTTTAACATATTTAGGTTAATAAACCTTCTTTAACGAACGGAAGTTGGCTTAAAGCCATGGCGGCATAACGGCAGTGCATTTAGAAGAATTCCGTAATCTTATATTTAGGTAAAAAGTCGATTTTGTTGTACATACACATTTAGCAAGCGATGCCGAAATGCTTCAAATCATTAGTTTAACATATTTAAGTTAGTTAACCTTCTTTAACGTATTGAAGTTTATATAAAGCCTTGGTGGCATAACGACAGTGCATTTAGAAGAATTCCGTAATTTTGTATTTAGGTATAAAGTCGATTTTGTTGTATGTACAAATTAGCAATCGATATCGAGATGTTTCAACTCATTAGTTTAACATATTTAGGTTAATTAACCTTATTTTTCCTACTGAAGTGTACGTAAAGCCATAACGGTATAACGGCAGTGCATTTAGAAGAATTCCGTAATCTTATATTAGGTATAAAGTCGATTTTCTTGTATATACACATTTAGCAATCGATATCGAAATGCTTCAAATCATTAGTTTAACATATTTAAGTTAATTAACCTTCTTTAACGTATTGAAGTTGATATAAAGCCATGGCGGCATAACGACAGTACATTTGGAAGAATTCCGTAATCTTATATTTAGGTATAAAGTCGATTTTCTTTTATATATGCATTGAGCAATCGATACCGAAATGCTTCAAATAATTGGTTTAGCATATTTAAGTTAATAAACCTACTTTAACGAACTGAAATTAACATAAAGCCATAACGGCATAACGGCAGTGCATTTAGAAGAATTCCGTTATCGTGTATTTATGTATAAAGTCGATTTTCTTAAATATTTTAAATATTCACATTAAGCAATAGATAACGAAATGCTGCAAATCATTAGTTTAACATATTTAAGTTAAATAACCTTCACTATCTTACTGAAGTTTACATAAAGCTATAACGGCATAACGGCAGTATATTTATATGAATTCCGTTATCTTATATTTAGGTATAAAGTCGACTTTGTTGTACATACACATTTAGCAATCGATATCGAAATGCTTCAAATCATTAGTTTAACATATTTAAGTTAGTTAACTTTCTTTAACGTATTGAAGGTGATATAAAGCCATGGCGGCATAATGGCAGTGCACTTAGAAGAGTTCCGTTATCGTATATTTATGTATAAATTCGATTTTGTTGTATATACACATTTAGCAATCGATATCGAAATGCTTCAAATCATTAGTTTAACATATTTAAGTTAATTAACCTTCGTTATCTTACTGAAGTTTACATAAACACAAAACGGTATAACACCAGTGCACTTGGAAGAATTCCGTAAACTTATATTTAGGTAAAAAGTCGATTTTCTTCTATATACACATTTAGCTATCGATATCGAAATGCTTCAAATCATTCGTTTAACATATTGAAGTTCGTTAATCTTCTTTAACGTAATGAAGGTGATATAAAGCCATGGCGGCATAACGACAGTGCATTTAGAAGAATTCCGTAATCTTATATTTATGTATAAAGTCGGTTTTCTTGTATATACTCATTTAGCAATCGATATCGAAATGCTTCAAATCATTAGTTTAACATATTTAAGTTAATTAACCTTCGTTATCTTACTGAAGTTTACATAAACACAAAACGGTATAACACCAGTGCACTTGGAAGAATTCCGTGAACTTATATTTAGGTAAAAAGTCGAATTTCTTCTATATACACATTTAGCTATCGATATCGAAATGCTTCAAATCATTCGTTTAACATATTTATGTTCGTTAACCTTCTTTAACGTAATGAAGGTGATATAAAGCCATGACGGCATAACGACAGTGCATTTAGAAGAATTCCGTAATCTTATATTTATGTATAAAGTCGGTTTTCTTGTATATACACATTTAGCAATCGATATCGAAATGCTTCAAATCATCAGTTTAACATATTTAAGTTCGTTAACCTTCTTTAACGAACGGAAGTTGGCTTAAAGCCATGGCGGCATAACGGCAGTGCATTTAGAAGAATTCCGTAATTTTATATTTAGGTAAAAAGTCGATTTTCTTGTATATACACATTTAGCTATCGATATCGAAATGCTTCAAATCATTCGTTTAACATATTTAAGTTCGTTAACCTTCTTTAACGTAACGAAGGTGATGTAAAGCCATGGCGGCATAACGACAGTGCATTTAGAAGAATTCCGTAATCTTATATTTAGGCATAAAGTCGATTTTTTTGTATATACACTTTTAGCTATCGATATCGAAATGCTTCAAATCATTAGTTTAACATATTAAGTTAATAAACATTTTTTAGCATACTGAAGTCTACATAAAGCCTTAACGGTATAACGGCAGTGCATTTAGAAGAATTCCGTAATGTTATAATTTTATATTTAGTTATAAAGTCGATTTTCTTGTATATATACATTTCGCAATCGATATGGAAATGCTTCAGATAACTGGTTTAACATATTTAAGTTAATAAACCTCCTTTAGCGAACTGAAGTTGACATAAAGCCTTAACGGCACTGCATTTGGAAGAATTCCGTAGTCTTATATTTAGGCATAAATTCGATTTACTTGTCTATACACATTTTATAATCGATATCGAAATGCTTCAAAGGTTTAAAGTCGATTTTGTTGTACATACACATTTAGCAATCGATATCGAAATGCTTCAAATCATTAGTTTGACATATTTAAGTTAATAAACCTCCTTCAGCGAACTGAAGTTGATATAAAGCCATAATTCCATAGTTTTATATTTAGGCATAAAGTCGATTTTCTTGTATATACACATTTAGCAATCGATATCGAAATGCTTCAAATCATAAGTTTAACATATTTAAGTTAGTTAACCTTCTTTAACGTAATGAAGGTGATTTAAAGCCATGGCGGCATAACGGCAGTGCATTTAGAAGAGTTCCGTTATAGTATATTTAGGTAAAAAGTCGATTTTCTTGTATATACACATTTAGCTATCGATATCGAAATGCTTCAAATCATTAGTTTAACATATTTAAGTTAATAAACCTTCTTTAACGAACGGAAGTTGGCTTAAAGCCTCGGCGGCATAACGGCAGTGCATTAAGAAGAATTCCGTAATCTTATATTTATGTATAAAGTCGATTTTCTTGTATATACACATTTAGCAATCGATATCGAAATGCTTCAAATCATTAGTTTGACATATTTAAGTTAATAAACCTCCTTCAGCGAACTGAAGTTGATATAAAGCCATAATTCCATAGTTTTATATTTAGGCATAAAGTCGATTTTCTTGTATATACACATTTAGCAATCGATATCGAAATGCTTCAAATCATAAGTTTAACATATTTAAGTTAGTTAACCTTCTTTAACGTAATGAAGGTGATTTAAAGCCATGGCGGCATAACGACAGTGCATTTAGAAGAATTCCTTTATATTATATTTATGTATAAAGTCGATTTTCTTGTATATACACATTTAGCAATCGACTTCGAAATGCTTCAAATCATTAGTTTAACATATTTAAGTTAATAAACCTTCTTTAACGAACGGAAGTTGGCTTAAAGCCTCGGCGGCATAACGGCAGTGCATTAAGAAGAATTCCGTAATCTTATATTTATGTATAAAGTCGATTTTCTTGTATATAAACATTTAGCTATCGATATCGAAATGCTTCAAATCATTAGTTTAACATATTTAAGTTCGTTAACCTTCTTTAACGTAATGAAGGTGATATAAAGCCATGGCGGCATAACGACGGTGCATTTAGAAGAATTCCGTTATCTTATATTTAGGCATAAAGTCGATTTTCTTAAATATTCACATTTAGCAATCGATATCGATATGCTTCAAATCATTAGTTTAACATATTTAAGTTAATTAACCTTCTTTATCTGACTGAAGTTAACATAAAGCCATAACGGTATAACGCCAGTGCATTTGGAAGAATTCCGTAAACTTATATTTAGAAATAATGTCGATTTTGTTGTATATACACATCTAGCAATCGATATCGAGAAGCTTCAAATCATTAGTTTAACATATTTAAGTTAACTAACCTTCTTTATCTGACTGAAGTTTACGTAAAGCCATAACGGTATAACGGCAGTGCATTTTGATGAATTCCGTATTCTTATATTTAGGTATAAAGTCGATTTTGTTGTATATACACATTTAGCAATCGATATTGAGATGGTTCAACTCATTTGTTTAAATTATCTAACCAATGCTTTATGTTCGACCCACCTCGTTTCAATAAATTAGCCACTAGAGCGTAAGCAAAGTTGAAACAAATATGTGACTATTGCCAAGCCCCTGATAGGAGCAGAAGAAAGATTGAAGACTTTCCTGAAAGCCCTTTAAATTATCTAACCAATGTTTTATGTTTGACTCACCTCGTTCAAATAGTTTATCCGCTAGAACGTTAGCAAAGTTGAAACAAAAATGTGCCAATTGTCAAGCCCCTGATAAGAGTAGAAGAAAGATTGGAGACTTTCTTGAGAGCTCTTTAAATTATCTAACCAATGCTTTATGTTTGACCGTCCTTGTTCCAATAGTTTAGCCACTAGAGCGTAAGCAAAGTTGAAACAAATATGTGACTATTGCCAAGCGCCTGGTAGGAGTAGAAGAAAGATTGAAGACTTTCCTGAGAGCTCTTTAAATTATCTAACCAATGCTTTATGTTTGACCCACCTCGTTTAAATCGTTTACCGGCTAGAGCGTTATCAAAAGTGAAACAAAAATGTGACTATTGCCAAGCCCCTGGTAGGAGTAGAAGAAAGATAGAAAGTTTTCCTAAGAGTTATTTAAATTATCTAACCATTGCTTTATGTTTGACCCACCTCGTTCCAATAGTTTAGCCTCAGAGCGTTAGCAAAGTTGAAACAAAAATGAGACTATTGCCACGACCCTGGTAGATGTAGAAGAAAGATTGATGACTTTCCTGAGAGCTCTTTATATTATCTAACCAGTGCTTTATTTTCGACCAACCTCGTTTCAACAGTTTAGCCACTAGAGCGTTAGCAAAGTTGAAACAAAAATGTGACTATTGCCAAGCGCCTCGTTAGAGCAGAAGAAAGATTGAAGACTTTCCTGACAGCCCTTTAAATTATCTAACCAATGTTTTATGTTTAACTCACCTCGTACAAATAGTTTACCCGCTAGAGCGTTATCAAAGTTGAAACAAAAATGTGACTATTGCCAAGCGCCTGGTTAGAGCAGAAGAAAGATTGAAGACTTTCCTGAGAACTTTTTAAATTATCTAATCAATGCTTTATGTTCGACCCACCTCGTTTCAATAGTTTAGCCACTAGAGCGTTAGCAAAGTTGAAACAAAAATGTGACTATTTCCAAGACTATGGTAGGAGTAGAAGAAAGAGTGACGATTTTCCTGAGAGCTTTTTAAATTATCTAACCAATGCTTTATGTTTGACCTACCTCGTTCCAATAGTTTAGCCGCTAGGGCGTTAGCAAAGTTGAAACAAAAATGTGACTATTGCCAAGCCCCTGAGAGGAGCAGAAGAAAGATTGAAGACTTTCCTGAAAGCCCTTTAAATTATCTAACCAATGTTTTATGTTTGACTCACCTCGTTCAAATAGTTTATCCGCTAGAACGTTAGCAAAGTTGAAACAAAAATGTGCCAATTGTCAAGCCCCTGATAGGAGTAGAAGAAAGATTAGAGACTTTCTTGAGAGCTCTTTAAATTATCTAACCAATGCTTTATGTTTGACCGTCCTTGTTCCAATAGTTTAGCCACTAGAGCGTTAGCAAAGTTGAAACAAAAATGTGACTATTGCCAAGCGCCTCGTTAGAGCAGAAGAAAGATTGAAGACTTTCCTGACAGCCCTTTAAATTATCTAACCAATGTTTTATGTTTAACTCACCTCGTACAAATAGTTTAACCGCTAGAGCGTTATCAAAGTTGAAACAAAAGTGTGACTATTGCCAAGCGCCTGGTTAGAGAAGAAGAAAGATTGAAGACTTTCCTGAGAGCTCTTTAAATTATCTAACCAATGCTTTATAATTGACCCATCTCGTTCTAATAGTTTAGCCTCAGAGCGTCATCAAAGTTGAAACAAAAATGTGCCAATTGCCAAGCCCCTGATAGGAGTAGAAGAAAGATTAAAGACTTTCCTGAGAGCTCTTTAAATTATCTAACCAATGCTTAGTGTTTGACTCACCTCGTTCCAATAGTTTAGCCTCAGAGCGTTAGCAAAGTTGAAACAAAAATGTGACTATTGCCAAGCCCCTGGTAGATGTAGAAGAAAAATTAAAGACTTTTGTGAGAGCTCATTAAATTATCTAACCAATGCTTTATGTTTGACCCACCTCGTTTAAATAGTTTAGCCACTAGATCGTTATCAAGAGTGAAACAAAAATGTGACTATTGCCAAGCCCCTGGTAGGAGTAGAAGGAAAATTGCGGACTTTCCTGAGAGAGAACGACCCACCTCGTTCCAATAGTTTAGCCGCTAGAGCGTTAGCAAAGTTGAAACAAAACTGTTACTATTGCCGTGCCCCTGGTAGAAGTAGAAGAAAGATTGAAGACTTTCCTGAGAGCTCCTTAAATTGTCTAACCAAAACTTTATGTTTGACCCACCTCGTTCAAACAGTTTACCCGCTAAAGTGTTATCAAAATTGAAACAAAAATGTGACTATTGCCGAGCCCCTGATAGGAGTAGAAGAAAGATTGAAGACTTTCCTGAGAGCTATTTAAATTATCTAACCAATGCTTTATGTTTGAAATAAAAATGTGACTATTGCCGAGCCCCTGGTAGGAGTAGAAGAAAGATTGAAGACTTTCCCGAGAGCTCTTTAAATTATCTAACCAATGCTTTATGTTTGACTCACCTCGTTCTGATAGATTAACACCTAGAGCAATAATAAAAGTGAAACAAAAATGTGACTATTTACAAGCCCCTGATAGGAGTAGAAGAAAGATTGAAGACTTTCCTGAGAGCTCTTTAAATTATCTAACCAATGCTTTATGTTTGAAAGTTCAAACAAAAATGTGACTATTACCAAGCCCCTGATAGGAGTAGAAGAGAGATTGAAGAATTTCCTGAGAGCTCTTTAAATTATCTAACCAATGTTTTATGTTTGACCCACCTCGTTCTAATAGTTTAGCCGCTAGAGCGTCAGCAAAGTTGAAACCAAAAAGGGGACTATTGCCAAGCGCCTATTAAGAGTAGAAGAAAGATTGAAGACTTTCCTGAAAGTTCTTTAAATTATCTAACCAATGCTTTATGTTTGACCCACCTCGTTCCAATAGTTTAGCCGCTAGAGCGTTAGCAAAGTTGAAAAAAAAATGTGACTATTGCCGAGCCCCTGGTAGGAGTAGAAGAAAGATTAAAGGCTTTCCTGACTTTAAATTATCTAACCAATGCTTTATGTTTGACTCACCTCGTTTAAATAGTTTACCCGCTAGAGCATTATAAAAAGTGAAACAAAAATGTGACTATTTCCAAGCCCCTGATAGGAGTCGAATAAAGATTGAAGACTTTCCTGAGAGCTCTTTAAATTATCTAACCAATGCTTTATGTTTGACCCACCGTTCATTAGTTTAGCCGCTAGAGCGTAGCAAAGTTGAAACAAAAATGTGACTATTACCAAGCCCCTGATGAAGATTGAAGACTTTCCTGAGAGCTCTTTAAATTATCTAACCAATGCTTTATGTTTGACCCACCCGTTCAATAGTTTAGCCGCTAGAGCGTTAGCAATGTTGAAACAAAAATGTGACTATTACCAAGCCCCTGATAGGAGTAGAAGAAAGATTGAAGACTTTCCTGAGAGCTCTTTAAATTATCTAACCAATGCTTTATGTTTGACCCACCTCGTTCAATAGTTTAGCCGCTAGAGCGTTAGCAAAGTTGAAACAAAAATGTGACTATTCCAAGCCCCTGATAGGAGTAGAATAAAGATTGAAGACTTTCCTGAGAGCTCTTTAAATTATCTAACCAATGCTTTATAATTGACCCACCTCGTTCTAATAGTTTAGCCTTTAGAGCGTCAGCAAAGTTGAAACAAAAATGTGACTATTACCAAGCCCCTGATGAAGATTGAAGACTTTCTTGAGAGCTCTTTAAATTATCTAACCAATGCTTAATGTTTGACCCACCGCGTTCCAATAGTTTTGCCGCTAGAGCGTTAGCAAAGTTGAAACAAAAATGTGACTAATACCAAGCCCCTGATGAAGATTGAAGACTTTCTTGAGAGCTCTTTAAATTATCTAACCAATGCTTTATGTTTGACCCACCGCGTTCCAATAGTTTAGCCGCTAGAGCGTTAGCAAAGTTGAAACAAAAATGTGACTATTTCCAAGCCACTGATAGGAGTAGAAGAAAGATTGAAGACTTTCCTGAGAGCTCTTTAAATTATCTAACCAATGCTTTATGTTTGACCCACCTCGTTCCAACCGTTTAGCCGCTAGAGCGTTATCAAAGTGAAACAAAAATGTGACTATTGCCAAGCCCCTGGTAGGAGTAGAAGAAAGATTGAAGACTTTCCTGAGAGCTCTTTAAATTATCTAAGCACTGCTTTATGTTTGACCCACCTCGTTCCAATAGTTTAGCCACTAGAGCGTTAGCAAAGTTGAAACAAAAATGTGACTATTGCCAAGCGCCTCGTTAGAGCAGAAGAAAGATTGAAGACTTTCCTGACAGCCCTTTAAATTATCTAACCAATGTTTTATGTTTAACTCACCTCGTACAAATAGTTTACCCGCTAGAGCGTTAGCAAAGTTGAAACAAAAATATGACTATTGCCACGCCCCTGGTAGATGTAGAAGAAAGATTGATGACTTTCCTGAGAGCTCTTTATATTATCTAACCAATGCTTTATGTTTGACCGTCCTTGTTCCAATAGTTTAGCCACTAGAGCGTTTGCAAAGTTGAAACAAAAATGTGACTATTGCCAAGCGCCTCGTTAGAGCAGAAGAAAGATTGAAGACTTTCCTGACAGCCCTTTAAATTATCTAACCAATGTTTTATGTTTAACTCACCTCGTACAAATAGTTTACCCGCTAGAGCGTTATCAAAGTTGAAACAAAAATGTGACTATTGCCAAGCCCCTGGTAGGAGTAGAAGAAAGACTGAAGACTTTCCTGAGAGCTATTTAAATTATCTAAGCACTGCTTTATGTTTGACCCACCTCGTTCTATTAACTAAATAAAAGTTTACGGAATTCTCCCAAATGCACTGCCGTTATACCGTTATGGCTTTATGTGAACTTCAGTAGGATAAAGAAGGTTAATTAACTTAAATATGTTAAACTAATGATTTGAAGCATTTCGTTATCGATTGCTAAATGTGAATATACAAGAAAATCGACTTTATACTTAAATATACGATAACGGAATTCTTCTAAATGCACTGCCGTTATGGCTTTATGTTAACTTCAGTTCGTTAAAGAAGGTTTATTAACTTAAATATGTTAAACCAGTTATTTGAAGCATTTCGATATCGATTGCTTAATGCATATATAAAAGAAAATCGACTTTATACCTAAATATAAGACTACGGAATTCTTCCAAATGTACTGTCGTTATGCCCCCATGGCTTTATATCAACTTCAGTACGTTAAAGAAGGTTAATTAACTTAAATTTGTTAAACTAATGATTTGAACCATTTCGTTATCGCTTGCTAAATGTGTATGTAAAAGAAAATCGAATTTATACCTAAACATAAGATTACGGAATTCTGCCAAATGTACTGTCGTTATGCCGCCATGGCTTTATGTCACCTTCATTACGTTCAAGAAGGCTAATTAACTTAAATATGTTAAACTAATGATTTGAAGCATTGCGTTATCGATTGCTAAATGTGTATATACAAGAAAATCGACTTTATACCTAAATATAAAATTACGGAATTCTTCTAAATGCACTGTCGTTATGCCGCCATGGCTTTATGCCAACTTCCGTTCGTTAAAGAAGGTTAATTAACTTAAATATGTTAAACTAATGATTTGAAGCATTTCGATATCGATTGTTCAATTTGTATGTACAAGAAAATCGACTTTATACCTAAATATAAGATAACGGAATTCATATAAATATACTGCCGTTATGGCTTTATGTAAACTTCAGTAAGATAAAGAAGGTTAATTAACTTAAATATGCTAAACCAGTTATTTGAAGCATTTCGATATCGACTGCAAAATGTATATATACAAGGAAATCGACTTTATACCTAAATATAAGATTACGGAATTCTTCTAAATGCACTGTCGTTATGCCGCCATGGCTTTATATCAACTTCAATACGTTAAAGAAGGTTAATTAACTTAAATATGTTAAACTAATGATTTGAAGCATTTCGTTATAGATTGCTAAATGTGTATATACAAGAAAATCGAATTTCTGCCTAAACATAAGATTACGGAATTCTTCTAAATGCACTGCCGTTATGCCGCCTTGGCTTTAAGCACTTCAGATCGTTAAAGAAGGTTTATTAACTTAAATATGTTAAACTTATGAGTTGAACCATCTCGATATCGATTGCTAATGTGTATATACAAGAAAATCGACTTTATACCTAAATATAAGATAACGGAATTCTTCTAAATGCACTGCCGTTATGGCTTTATGTTAACTTCAGTTCGTTAAAGAAGGTTTATTAACTTAAATATGTTAAACCAGTTATTTGAAGCATTTCGATATCGATTGCTTAATGCATATATAAAAGAAAATCGACTTTATATCTAAATATAAGACTACGGAATTCTTCCAAATGTACTGTCGTTATGCCGCCATGGCTTTATATCAACTTCAGTACGTTAAAGAAGGTTAATTAACTTAAATTTGTTAAACTAATGATTTGAACCATTTCGATATCGCTTGCTAAATGTATATGTAAAAGAAAATCGAATTTATACCTAAACATAAGATAACGGAATTCTTCCAAATGCACTGCCGTTTATGGCTTTATATCAACTTCAGTTCGTTAAAGAAGGTTTATTAACTTAAATATGTTAAACCAGTTATTTGAAGCATTTCGATATCGATTGCTTAATGCATATATAAAAGAAAATCGACTTTATACCTAAATATAAGACTACGGAATTCTTCCAAATGTACTGTCGTTATGCCGCCATGGCTTTATATCAACTTCAGTACGTTAAAGAAGGTTAATTAACTTAAATTTGTTAAACTAATGATTTGAACCATTTCGTTATCGCTTGCTAAATGTGTATGTAAAAGAAAATCGAATTTATACCTAAACATAAGATTACGGAATTCTTCCAAATGTACTGTCGTTATGCCGCCATGGCTTTATGTCAACTTCATTACGTTAAAGAAGGCTAATTAACTTAAATATGTTAAACTAATGATTTGAAGCATTTCGATATCGATTGTTAAATTTGTATGTACAAGAAAATCGACTTTATACCTAAATATAAGATAACGGAATTCATATAAATATACTGCCGTTATGCCGTTATGGCTTTATGTCAACTTCTGTACGTTAAAGAAGGTTAATTAACTTAAATATGTTAAACTAATGATTTGAAGCATTTCGATATCGATTGCTAAATGTGTATATACAACAAAATCGACATTATACCTAAATATAAAATTACGGAATTCTTCTAAATGCACTGCCGTTATGCCGCCATGGCTTTACGCCAACTTCCGTTCGTTAAAGAAGGTTAATTAACTTAAATATGTTAAACTAATGATTTGAAGCATTTCGTTATAGATTGCTAAATGTGTATATACAAGAAAATCGAATTTATACCTAAATATAAGATAACGGAATTCATATAAATATACTGCCGTTATGCCGTTATGGCTTTATGTAAACTTCTGTAAGATAAAGAAGGTTAATTAACTTAAATATGTTAAACTAATGATTTGTAGCATTTCGTTATCGATTGCTAAAGGTGTATATACAAGAAAATCGACTTTATACCTAAATATAAAATTACGGAATTCTTCTAAATGCACTGCCGTTATGCCGCCATGGCTTTACGCCAACTTCCGTTCGTTAAAGAAGGTTAATTAACTTAAATATGTTAAACTAATGATTTGAAGCATTTCGATATCGATTGTTAAATTTGTATGTACAAGAAAATCGACTTTATACCTAAATATAAGATAACGGAATTCATATAAATATACTGCCGTTATGCCGTTATGGCTTTATGTCACCTTCATTACGTTAAAGAAGGCTAATTAACTTAAATATGTTAAACTAATGATTTGAAGCATTTCGATATCGATTGCTAAATGTGTATATACAAGAAAATCGACTTTATACCTAAATAAAAAATTACGGAATTCTTCTAAATGCACTGCCGTTATGCCGCCATGGCTTTACGCCAACTTCCGTTCGTTAAAGAAGGTTAATTAACTTAAATATGTTAAACTAATGATTTGAAGCACTTCGATATCGATTGCTAAATTTGTATGTACAAGAAAATCGACTTTATACCTAAATATAAGATAACGGAATTCATATAAATATACTGTCGTTATGGCTTTATGTAAACTTCAGTTCGTTAAAGAAGGTTAATTAACTTAAATATGCTAAACCAGTTATTTGAAGCAATTCGATATCGACTGCTTAATGCATATGTAAAAGAAAATCGACTTTATACCTAAATATAAGACTACGGAATTCTTCTAAATGCACTGCCGTTATGGCTTTATGTTAACTTCAGTTCGTTAAAGAAGGTTTATTAACTTAAATATGTTAAACCAGTTATTTGAAGCATTTCGATATCGCTTGCTAAATGTATATGTAAAAGAAAATCGAATTTATACCTAAACATAAGATTACGGAATTCTTCCAAATGTACTGTCGTTATGCCGCCATGGCTTTATGTCACCTTCATTACGTTAAAGAAGGCTAATTAACTTAAATATGTTAAACTAATGATTTGAAGCATTTCGTTATCGATTGCTAAATGTGTATATACAAGAAAATCGACTTTATACCTAAATATAAGAATACGGAATTCTTCTACATACACTGCCGTTATGCCGCCATGGCTTTATGTTAACTTCAGTGCGTTAAAGAAGCTTTATTAACTTAAATATATTAAACTAATGATTTGAAGCATCTCGATATCGATTGCTAAATGTGTATATACAACAAAATCGACATTATACCTAAATAAAAGTTTACGGAATTCTTCCAAATGCTCTGCCGTTATACCGTTATGGCTTTATGTAAACTTCAGTAAGATAAAGAAGCTTTATTAACTTAAATATGTTAAACCAGTTATTTGAAGCATTTCGATATCGATTGCTTAATGCATATATAAAAGAAAATCAACTTTATACCTAAATATAAGACTACGGAATTCTTCCAAATGTACTGTCGTTATGCCGCAATGGCTTTATATCAACTTCAGTACGTTAAAGAAGGTTAATTAACTTAAATTTGTTAAACTAACGATTTGAACCATTTCGATATCGCTTGCTAAATGTATATGTAAAAGAAAATCGAATTTATACCTAAACATAAGATTACGGAATTCTTCCAAATGTACTGTCGTTATGCCGCCATGGCTTTATGTCACCTTCATTACGTTAAAGAAGGCTAATTAACTTAAATATGTTAAACTAATGATTTGAAGCATTTCGTTATCGATTGCTAAATGTGTATGTACAAGAAAATCGACTTTATACCTAAATATAAGATTACGGAATTCTTCTACATACACTGCCGTTATGCCGCCATGGCTTTATGTTAACTTCAGTGCGTTAAAGAAGGTTAATTAACTTAAATATGTTAAACTAATGATTTGAAGCATTTCGTTATAGATTGCTAAATGTGTATATACAAGAAAATCGAATTTATACCTGAATATAAGATAACGGAATTCATATAAATGTACTGCCGTTATGCCTTTATGGCTTTATGTAAACTTCTGTAAGATAAAGAAGGTTAATTAACTTAAATATGCTAAGCCAGTTATTTGAAGCATTTCCATATCGATTGCAAAATGTGTATATACAAGAAAATCGACTTTAAGCCTAAATATAAGACTACGGAATTCTTCCAAATGCAGTGCCGTTGTGGCTTTATGTCAACTTCAGTTCGCTAAAAAAGGTTTATTAACTTAAATATGTTAAACCAGTTATCTGAAGCATTTCGAAATCAATTGCGAAATGTATATATACAAGAAAATCGACTTTATATATAAAATTATAACATTACGGAATTCTTCTTAATGCACTGCCGTTATACCGTTTTGGCTCTATGTAAACTTCAGTAAGATAAAGAAGGTTAGTTAACTTAAATATGTTAAACTAATGATTTGAAGCATTTCGATATTGATTGCTAAATGTGTATATACAACAAAGCCGACTTTATACTTTAATATAAGATTACGGAATTCTTCCAAATGTACTGTCGTTATGCCGCCATGGCTTTATATCACCTTCATTACGTTAAAGAAGGTTAACTAACTAAAATATGTTAAACGAATGATTTGAAGCATTTCGACATCGATAGCTAAATGTGTATATACAAGAAAATCGACTTTTTACCTAAATAAAAGATTACGGAATTCTTCCAAATGCACTGCCGTTATACCGTTTTGGCTTTATGTAAACTTCAGTAAGATAAAGAAGGTTAGTTAACTTAAATATGTTAAACTAATGATTTGAAGCATTTCGATATTGATTGCTAAATGTGTATATACAACAAAGCCGACTTTATACCTTAATATAAGATTACGGAATTCTTCCAAATCTACGGGCGTTATGCCGCCTGGCTTTATATCACCTTCATTACGTTAAAGAAGGTTAACTAACTAAAATATGTTAAACGAATTATTTGAAGCATTTCGACATCGATAGCTAAATGTGTATATACAAGAAAATCGACTTTTTACCTTAATAAAAGATTACGGAATTCTTCCAAATGCACTGCCGTTATACCGTTTTGGCTTTATGTAAACTTCAGTAAGATAAAGAAGGTTAGTTAACTTAAATATGTTAAACTAATGATTTGAAGCATTTCGATATCAATAGCTAAATGTGTATATACCAGAAAATCGACTTTATACCTAAATACAAGATA
>JAPZAG010001989.1:0-23028 GCA_027475135.1 Bactrocera correcta
ATTTTCTTGTATATACACATTTAGTAATCGATATCGAAAAGCTTCAAATCATTAGTTTAACATATTTAAGTTAATTATCCTTATTTTTCTTAGTGAAGTTTACATAAAGCCATAACGGTATAACGGCAGTGCATTTGAAAGAATTCCGTAATCTTATATTTAGGAATAAAGTCGCTTTTTTGTATATACACATTTAGCAATCGATATCGAGATGGTTCAACTCATTAGTTTAACATATTTAAGTTAATATACCTTCTTTAATGATCAGAAGTTTGCATATAGCCATGATGGCATAACGGCAGTGCATGTAGAAGTATTCCGTTATCTTATATTTAGGTATAAAGTCGATTTTCTTGTATATACACATTTAGCTATCGATATCGAAATGCTTCAAATCATTAGTTTAACATATTTAAGTTAATAAACCTTCTTGAACGCACTGAAGTCTACATAAAGCCTTAACGGTATAACTGCAGTGCATTTAGAAGAATTCCAAAATCTTATATTAAGGTATAAAGTCGATATTGTTGTACATACACATATAACAATCTATATCGAAATTCTTTAAATCATTAGTTTTACATTTTCAAGTTATTTATAATAAACCTTCTTTAACGCACTGAAGTGTACATAAAGCCTTAACGGTATAACTGCAGTGCATTTAAAAGAATTCCGTAATCTTATATTTAGCTACAAAGTCGATTTTATTGTATTTACATATTTAGCAATCGATATCGAAATGCTTCAAATCATAAGTTTAACATATTTAAGTTAATTATTCCCCTCTATCTTACTGAAGTCTTCATAAAACCTTAACGGCATAACGGCAGTGCGTTTAGAACAATTCCGTTATCTTATATTTAGGCATAAATTCGATTTTCTTGTATATACACATTTAGCAAGCGATATCGAAATATTTCAAATCATTAGTTTAACAGATTTAGGTTAATAAAGCTTCTTTAACGCACTGAAGTTAACATAAAGCCATGGCGGCATAACGGCAGTGCATGTAGAAGAATTCCGTAATCTTATATTCAGGTATAAAGTCGATTTTCTTGTATATACACATTTAGCTATGAGGTCTACATAACGCCTTAACGGTATAACGGCAGTGCATTTAGAAGAAATCCGTAATGTTATAATTTTATATTTAGGTATAAAGTCGATTTTGTTGTATTTACACATTTAGCATTCGATATCGAAATGCTTCAAACTATTAGTTTAACATATTTAAAATAATTAACCTTCTTTAACGTATTGTAGTTGATACAAACCATGGCGGCATAACCACAGTACATTTGGAAGAATTCCGTAATCTTATATTAAGGTAAAAAGTCGATTTTCTTGAATTTTCATATTTAGCAATCGATATCGAAATGCTCCAAATCATTAGTTTAACATATTTTAGTTAATTAACCTTCCTTAACGTATTGAAGGTGAAATAAAGCCATGGCGGCGTAACGACAGTAATTTGGAAGAATTCCGTAATCTTATATGTAGGTATAAAGTCGATTTTTTTGTACATACACATTTAGCAATCGATATCGAAATGCTTCAAGCCATGAGTTTAACATATTTAAGTTAATGAACCTTCTTTAACTCACTGAAGTCTACATAAAGCCTTAACGGTATAACTGCACTGCATTTAGAAGAATTCAGTTATCTTATATTTAGGTATAAATTCGACTTTCTTGTATATACTTATTTAGCAGGCGATATTAAAATGCTTCAAATTATTAGTTTAACTTATTTAATTTAATTAACCTTCTTTAACGAATTGAAGTTGACATAAAGCCATGGCGGCATAAAGACAGTACACTTGGAAGAATTCCGTAATCTTATATTTAGGTATAAAGTCGATTTTCTTGTATATACACATTTAGCAATCGATATCGAGATGGTTCAACTCATTAGTTTAACATATTTAAGTTAATATACCTTCTTTAATGATCAGAAGTTTGCATATAGCAATGATGGCATAACGGCAGTGCATGTAGAAGTATTCCGTTATCTTATATTTAGGTATAAAGTCGATTTTCTTGTATATACACATTTAGCTATCGATATCGAAATGCTTCAAATCATTAGTTTAACATCTTTAAGTTAATAAACCTTCTTTAACGCACTGAAGTCTACATAAAGCCTTAACGGTATAACTGCACTGCATTTAGAAGAATTCAGTTATCTTATATTTAGGTATAAATTCGACTTTCTTGTATATACTTATTTAGCAGGCGATATTAAAATGCTTCAAATTATTAGTTTAACTTATTTAATTTAATTAACCTTCTTTAACGAATTGAAGTTGACATAAAGCCATGGCGGCATAAAGACAGTACACTTGGAAGAATTCCGTAATCTTATATTTAGGTATAAAGTCGATTTTCTTGTATATACACATTTAGCAATCGATATCGAAATGCTTCAAATCATTAGTTTAACATATTTAAGTTAATAAACCTTCTTTAACTCACTGAAGTCTACATAAAGCCTTAACGGCATAACGGCAGTGCATTTAGAAGAACTATGTTATCTTTTATTAGGTATAAATGCGATTTTCTTGTATATACACATTTAGCAATCGATATCGAAATGCTTCAAATCATTAGTTTAACATATTTAAGTTAATAAACCTTCTTTAGCGCACTAAAGTCTACATAAGGCCCTAATGGCATAACGGCAGTGTATTTATAGGAATTCCATAATGTTATAATTTTATATTTAGGTATAAATTCGATTTTGTTGTACATACACATTTAGCAATCGATATCGAAATGCTTCAAACCATTAGCTTATCATATTTAAATAAATAACCTTCTTTACAGAAGCCATAACGGCATAACGGTAGTATATTTGGGTAATTTCCGTAATCTTTTATTTAGGTATAAAATCGATTTTCTTGTATACACACATTTAGCAATCGATTTCGAAATGCTTCAGCTCATTAGTTTAACATATTTAAGTTAATAAACCTTCTTTAACGCACTGTAGTCTACATAAAGCCTTAACGGTATAACTGCACTGCATTTAGAAGAATTCCATTATCTTATATTTAGGTATAAATTCGACTTTCTTGTATATACTCATTTAGCAAGCGATATCAAAATGCTTCAAATTATTAGTTTAACTTATTTAAGTTAATTAACCTTCTTTATCGAATTGAAGTTGACATAAAGCCATGGCGGCATAACGACAGTACATTTGGAAGAATTCCGTAATCTTATATTTAGGTATAAAATCGATTTTCTTTTATATACACATTTAGCAAGCGATATCAAAATGCTTCAAATCATTAGTTTAACTTATTTAAGTTAATTAACCTTCTTTAACGAATTGAAGTTGACACAAAGCCATGGCGGCATAACGACAGTACATTTGGAAGAATTCCGTAATCTTATATTTAGGTATAAAGACGATTTTCTTGTATATACACATTAAGCAATCGATATCGAAATGCTTCAAATAACTGGTTTAACATATTTAAGTTAATAAACCTTCTTTAACTCACTGAAGTCTACATAAAGCCTTAACGGCATAACGGCAGTGCATTTAGAAGAATTATGTTATCTTTTATTTAGGTAAAAAGTCGATTTTCTTGTATATACATATTTAGCTATCGATATCGAAATGCTTCAAATTATTAGTTTAACTTATTTAAGTTAATTAACCTTCTTTAACGAATTGAAGTAGACATAAAGCCATGGCGGCATAAAGACAGTACATTTGGAAGAATTCCGTAATCTTATATTTAGGTATAAAGTCGATTTTCTTGTGTATACACATTTAGCAATCGATATCGAAATGCTTCAAATCATTAGTTTAACATATTTAAGTTAATAAAGCTTCTTTAACGCCTGAAGTTAACATAAAGCCATGGCGCCATAACGGCAGTGCATGTAGAAGAATTCCATAATCTTATATTTAGGTATGTAGTCGCTTTTCTTGGATTTACACATTTAGCAATCGATATCGAAAATCTTCAAATAACTGGTTTAGCATATTTAGGTTAATTAACTTTCTTTATCTTACTGAAGTTTAAATAAAGCCATAACGGCATAACGGCAGTATATTTGAGTGAATTCCGTAATCTTTATTTAGGTATAAAAACCCATTTTCTTGTTTTATACACATTTAGCAAGCGATATCAAAATGCTTCAAATCATTAGTTTAACTTATTTAAGTTAATTAACCTTCTTTAACGAATTGAAGTTGACACAAAGCCATGGCGGCATAACGACAGTACATTTGGAAGAATTCCGTAATCTTATATTTAGGTATAAAGACGATTTTCTTGTATATACACATTAAGCAATCGATATCGAAATGCTTCAAATAACTGGTTTAACATATTTAAGTTAATAAACCTTCTTTAACTCACTGAAGTCTACATAAAGCCTTAACGGCATAACGGCAGTGCATTTAGAAGAATTATGTTATCTTTTATTTAGGTAAAAAGTCGATTTTCTTGTATATACATATTTAGCTATCGATATCGAAATGCTTCAAATTATTAGTTTAACTTATTTAAGTTAATTAACCTTCTTTAACGAATTGAAGTAGACATAAAGCCATGGCGGCATAAAGACAGTACATTTGGAAGAATTCCGTAATCTTATATTTAGGTATAAAGTCGATTTTCTTGTGTATACACATTTAGCAATCGATATCGAAATGCTTCAAATCATTAGTTTAACATATTTAAGTTAATAAAGCTTCTTTAACGCCTGAAGTTAACATAAAGCCATGGCGCCATAACGGCAGTGCATGTAGAAGAATTCCATAATCTTATATTTAGGTATGTAGTCGCTTTTCTTGGATTTACACATTTAGCAATCGATATCGAAAATCTTCAAATAACTGGTTTAGCATATTTAGGTTAATTAACTTTCTTTATCTTACTGAAGTTTAAATAAAGCCATAACGGCATAACGGCAGTATATTTGAGTGAATTCCGTAATCTTTTATTTAGGTATAAACCGATTTTCTTGTATATACACATTTAGCAATCGATATCGAAATGCTTCAAATTATTAGTTTAACATATTTACGTTAATAAACCTTCTTTAACGATCTGAAGTTGGCATAACGGCAGTGGATGTAGAAGAATTCCGTAATCTTATATTTAGGTATGAAGTCGATTTTCTTGTATATACATATTTAGCTATCGATATCGAGATGCTTCAAATCATTTGTTTAACATATTAAATTAATAAAAATTTTTTAGCTTACTAAAGTCTACATAAAGCCTTAGCGGTATAACGGCAGTGCATCTAGAAGAATTCCGTAATGTTATAATTTTATATTTAGGTATAAAATCGATTTTCTTGTATTTGCACATTTAGCAATCGATATCGAAATGCTTCAAACCATTAGTTTAACATATTTAAAATAATTAACCTTCTTTATCGTATTGAAGTTGATACGAAGCCATGGCGGCATAATGACAGTAGGATTGGAAGAATTCCGTTATCTTATATTTAGGTATAAAGTCAATTTTCTCGTATATACACATTTAGCAATCGATATCGAAATGCTTTAAATCATTAGTTTAACATATTTAAGTTATTAAACCTTCTTTAACGCACTGAAGTCTACATAAAGCGTTAACGGCATAACGGTAGTGCATATAGAAGAATTCCGTTATCTTATATTTAGGTGTAAATTCGATTTTCTTGTATATACATATTTGGCAAGCGATATCGAAATGCTTCAAATCATTAGTTTAACATATTTAAGTTAATTAACCTTCTTTAACGTATTGCAGTTGATATAAAGCCATAACGGCAGTGCATTTGGAAGAATTCCGTAATCCTATATTTAGGTATAAAGTCGATTTTCTTTTATATACACATTTAGATACCGATATCGAAATGCTTGAAATCATTAGTTTAACATATTTAAGTTAATTAACCTTCTTTAACGCACTGAAGTCTACATAAAGCGTTAACGGCATAAGGGCAGTGAATTTAGAAAAATTCCGTTACCTTATATTTAGGTATGAATTCGATTTTCTTGTATATACTCATTTAGCAAGCGATATCGAAATGCTTCAAATCATTAGTTTAACATATTTAAGTTAATTAACCTTCTTTAACGTATTGATATAAAGCCATAACGGCAGTGCAATTGGAAGAATTCCGTAATCTTATATTTAGGTATAAAGTCGATTTTCTTTTATATACACATTTAGATATCGATATCGAAATGCTTCAAATCATTAGTTTAACATATTAAGTTAATAAACATTTTTTAGCTTATTAAAGTCTACATAAAGCCTTAACGGTATAACGGCAGTGCATTTAGAAGAATTCCGTATTGTTATAATTTTATATTTAGGTATAAAGTCGATTTTCTTGTATTTGCACATTTAGCAATCGATATCGAAATGCTTCAAACCATTAGTTTAGCATATTTAAAATAAATAACCTTTTTTAACGTATTGAAGGTGATACAAAGCCATGCCGGCATAACGACAGTACATTTGGAATTATTCCGTAATCTTATTTTAGGTATAAAGTCGATTTTCTTGTATATACACATTTAGCAATCGATATCGAAATGCTTCAGCCCATTAGTTTAACATCTTTAAGTTAATAAACCTTCTTTAACGCACTTAAGGCTACATAAAGCCCTAATGGCATAACATCAGTGCATTTAGAAGAATTCCATAATGTTATAATTTTATATTTAGGTATAAAGTCGATTTTCTTGTATATACACATTTAGCAATCGATATCGAAATGCTTCAAACCATTAGCTTAACATGTTTAAATAATTAATCTTCTTTACAGAAGCCATAACGGCATAAGGGCAGTATATTTGGGTAATTTCCGTAATCTTTTATTTAGGTAAAAATCGATTTTCTTGTACATACTCATTTAGCAATCGATATCGAAATGCTTCAAATCATTAGTTTAACATATTAAAAATAAATAACCTTTTTTAACGTATTGAAGGTGATACAAAGCCATGCCGGCATAACGACAGTACATTTGGAATTATTCCGTAATCTTATATTTAGGTATAAAGTCGATTTTCTTGTATATACACATTTAGAAATCAATATCGAAATGCTTCAGCTCATTAGTTTAACATCTTTAAGTTAATAAACCTTCTTTAACGCACTAAAGTCTACATAACGCCCTAATGGCATAACGGCAGTGCATTTAGAAGAATTCCATAATGTTATAATTTTATATTTAGGTATAAAGTCCATTTTCTTGTATTTACACATTTAGCAGTGGATATCGAAATGCTTCAAACCATTAGTTTAACATATTTGAATAATTAACCTTCTTTACAAAAGCCATAACGGCATAACGGCAGTATATTTGGGTAATTTCCGTAATCTTTTATTTAGGTATAAAATCGATTTTCTTGTATATACACATTTAGCAATCGATATCGAAATGCTTCAGCTCATGAGTTTAACATATTTAAGTTAATAAACCTTCTAAAACGATCTGAAGTGGGCATATAGCCATGGAGGCATAACGGCAGTGCATTTAGAAGAATTCCGTAATGTTATAATTTTATATTTAGGTGTAAAGTCGATTTTCTGTATATATGCATTAAGCAATCGATATCGAAATGCTCCAAGCCATTAGTTTAACATATTTAAGTTAATAAACCTTCTTTAACTCACTGAAGTCTACATAAAGCCATAACGGCATAACGGCAGTGCATTTGGAAGAATTCCGTTATCTTATATTTAGGTATAAATTCGATTTTCTTGTATATACATATTTAGCTATCGATATCGAAATGCTTCAAACCATTAGTTTAACTTATTTAAGTTAATAAACCTTCTTTAACTCACTGAAGTCTACATAAAGCGTTAACGGCATAACGGTATTGCATTTAGAAGAATTCCGTAATGTTATAATTTTATATTTAGGTATAAATTCGATTTTCTTGTATATGCACATTTAGCAATCGATATCGAGATGCTTTAAATCATTAGTTTACCATATTTAAGTTAATAAACCTTCTTTAACGCACTTAAGTCTACATAAAGCCCTAATGGCATAACGGCAGTGAATTTAGAAGAATTCCATAATGTTATAATTTTATATTTAGGTATAAAGTCCATTTTCTTGTATTTACACATTTAGCAATCGATATCGAAATGCTGCAAACCATTAGTTTAACATATTTAAGTTAATAAACCTTCTTTAGCGCACTAAAGTCTACATAAGGCCCTAATGGCATAACGGCAGTGTATTTATAGGAATTCCATAATGTTATAATTTTATATTTAGGTATAAATTCGATTTTGTTGTACATACACATTTAGCAATCGATATCGAAATGCTTCAAACCATTAGCTTATCATATTTAAATAAATAACCTTCTTTACAGAAGCCATAACGGCATAACGGTAGTATATTTGGGTAATTTCCGTAATCTTTTATTTAGGTATAAAATCGATTTTCTTGTATACACACATTTAGCAATCGATTTCGAAATGCTTCAGCTCATTAGTTTAACATATTTAAGTTAATAAACCTTCTTTAACGCACTGTAGTCTACATAAAGCCTTAACAGTATAACTGCACTGCATTTAGAAGAATTCCATTATCTTATATTTAGGTATAAATTCGACTTTCTTGTATATACTCATTTAGCAAGCGATATCAAAATGCTTCAAATTATTAGTTTAACTTATTTAAGTTAATTAACCTTCTTTATCGAATTGTAGTTGACATAAAGCCATGGCGGCATAACGACAGTACATTTGGAAGAATTCCGTAATCTTATATTTAGGTATAAAATCGATTTTCTTTTATATACACATTTAGCAAGCGATATCAAAATGCTTCAAATTATTAGTTTAACTTATTTAAGTTAATTAACCTTCTTTAACGAATTGAAGTTGACACAAAGCCATGGCGGCATAACGACAGTACATTTGGAAGAATTCCGTAATCTTATATTTAGGTATAAAGACGATTTTCTTGTATATACACATTAAGCAATCGATATCGAAATGCTTCAAATAACTGGTTTAACATATTTAAGTTAATAAACCTTCTTTAACTCACTGAAGTCTACATAAAGCCTTAACGGCATAACGGCAGTGCATTTAGAAGAATTATGTTATCTTTTATTTAGGTAAAAAGTCGATTTTCTTGTATATGCATATTTAGCTATCGATATCGAAATGCTTCAAATTATTAGTTGAACTTATTTAAGTTAATTAACCTTCTTTAACGAATTGAAGTAGACATAAAGCCATGGCGGCATAAAGACAGTACATTTGGAAGAATTCCGTAATCTTATATTTAGGTATAAAGTCGATTTTCTTGTATATACACATTTAGCAATCGATATCGAAATGCTTCAAATCATTAGTTTAACATATTTAAGTTAATAAAGCTTCTTTAACGCCTGAAGTTAACATAAAGCCATGGCGCCATAACGGCAGTGCATGTAGAAGAATTCCATAATCTTATATTTAGGTATGTAGTCGCTTTTCTTGGATTTACACATTTAGCAATCGATATCGAAAATCTTCAAATAACTGGTTTAGCATATTTAGGTTAATTAACTTTCTTTATCTTACTGAAGTTTAAATAACGCCATAACGGCATAACGGCAGTATATTTGAGTGAATTCCGTAATCTTTTATTTAGGTATAAACCGATTTTCTTGTATATACACATTTAGCAATCGATATCGAAATGCTTCAAATTATTAGTTTAACATATTTACGTTAATAAACCTTCTTTAACGATCTGAAGTTGGCATAACGGCAGTGGATGTAGAAGAATTCCGTAATCTTATATTTAGGTATAAAGTCGATTTTCTTGTATATACATATTTAGCTATCGATATCGAGATGCTTCAAATCATTTGTTTAACATATTAAATTAATAAAAATTTTTTAGCTTACTAAAGTCTACATAAAGCCTTAACGGTATAACGGCAGTGCATCTAGAAGAATTCCGTAATGTTATAATTTTATATTTAGGTATAAAATCGATTTTCTTGTATTTGCACATTTAGCAATCGATATCGAAATGCTTCAAACCATTAGTTTAACATATTTAAAATAATTAACCTTCTTTAACGTATTGAAGTTGATACGAAGCCATGGCGGCATAATGACAGTAGGATTGGAAGAATTCCGTTATCTTATATTTAGGTATAAAGTCAATTTTCTCGTATATACACATTTAGCAATCGATATCGAAATGCTTCAAATCATTAGTTTAACATATTTAAGTTATTAAACCTTCTTTAACGCACTGAAGTCTACATAAAGCGTCAACGGCATAACGAAAGTGCATGTAGAAGAATTCCGTTATCTTATATTTAGGTGTAAATTCGATTTTCTTGTATATACATATTTGGCAAGCGATATCGAAATGCTTCAAATCATTAGTTTAACATATTTAAGTTAATTAACCTTCTTTAACGTATTGCAGTTGATATAAAGCCATAACGGCAGTGCATTTGGAAGAATTCGGTAATCTTATATTTAGGTATAAAGTCGATTTTCTTTTATATACACATTTAGATACCGATATCGAAATGCTTGAAATCATTAGTTTAACATATTTAAGTTAATTAACCTTCTTTAACGCACTGAAGTCTACATAAAGCGTTAACGGCATAAGGGCAGTGAATTTAGAAAAATTCCGTTACCTTATATTTAGGTATGAATTCGATTTTCTTGTATATACTCATTTAGCAAGCGATATCGAAATGCTTCAAATCATTAGTTTAACATATTTAAGTTAATTAACCTTCTTTAACGTATTGATATAAAGCCATAACGGCAGTGCAATTGGAAGAATTCCGTAATCTTATATTTAGGTATAAAGTCGATTTTCTTTTATATACACATTTAGATATCGATATCGAAATGCTTCAAATCATTAGTTTAACATATTAAGTTAATAAACATTTTTTAGCTTATTAAAGTCTACATAAAGCCTTAACGGTATAACGGCAGTGCATTTAGAAGAATTCCGTATTGTTATAATTTTATATTTAGGTATAAAGTCGATTTTCTTGTATTTGCACATTTAGCAATCGATATCGAAATGCTTCAAACCATTAGTTTAGCATATTTAAAATAAATAACCTTTTTTAACGTTTTGAAGGTGATACAAAGCCATGCCGGCATAACGACAGTACATTTGGAATTATTCCGTAATCTTATATTCAGGTATAAAGTCGATTTTCTTGTATATACACATTTAGCAATCGATATCGAAATGCTTCAGCCCATTAGTTTAACATCTTTAAGTTAATAAACCTTCTTTAACGCACTAAAGGCTACATAAAGCCCTAATGGCATAACATCAGTGCATTTAGAAGAATTCCATAATGTTATAATTTTATATTTAGGTATAAAGTCGATTTTCTTGTATATACACATTTAGCAATCGATATCGAAATGCTTCAAACCATTAGCTTAACATATTTAAATAATTAACCTTCTTTACAGAAGCCATAACGGCATAAGGGCAGTATATTTGGGTAATTTCCGTAATCTTTTATTTAGGTAAAAATCGATTTTCTTGTACATACTCATTAAGCAATCGATATCGAAATGCTTCAAATCATTAGTTTAACATATTTAAAATAAATAACCTTTTTTAACGTATTGAAGGTGATACAAAGCCATGCCGGCATAACGACAGTACATTTGGAATTATTCCGTAATCTTATATTTAGGTATAAAGTCGATTTTCTTGTATATACACATTTAGAAATCAATATCGAAATGCTTCAAACCATTAGTTTAACATATTTGAATAATTAACCTTCTTTACAAAAGCCATAACGGCATAACGGCAGTATATTTGGGTAATTTCCGTAATCTTTTATTTAGGTATAAAATCGATTTTCTTGTATATACACATTTAGCAATCGATATCGAAATGCTTCAGCTCATGAGTTTAACATATTTAAGTTAATAAACCTTCTAAAACGATCTGAAGTGGGCATATAGCCATGGAGGCATAACGGCAGTGCATTTAGAAGAATTCCGTAATGTTATAATTTTATATTTAGGTGTAAAGTCGATTTTCTGTATATATGCATTAAGCAATCGATATCGAAATGCTCCAAGCCATTAGTTTAACATATTTAAGTTAATAAACCTTCTTTAACTCACTGAAGTCTACATAAAGCCATAACGGCATAACGGCAGTGCATTTGGAAGAATTCCGTTATCTTATATTTAGGTATAAATTCGATTTTCTTGTATATACATATTTAGCTATCGATATCGAAATGCTTCAAACCATTAGTTTAACTTATTTAAGTTAATAAACCTTCTTTAACTCACTGAAGTCTACATAAAGCGTTAACGGCATAACGGTATTGCATTTAGAAGAATTCTGTAATGTTATAATTTTATATTTAGGTATAAATTCGATTTTCTTGTATATGCACATTTAGCAATCGATATCGAGATGCTTTAAATCATTAGTTTACCATATTTAAGTTAATAAACCTTCTTTAACGCACTTAAGTCTACATAAAGCCCTAATGGCATAACGGCAGTGCATTTAGAAGAATTCCATAATGTTATAATTTTATATTTAGGTATAAAGTCCATTTTCTTGTATTTACACATTTAGCAATCGATATCGAAATGCTGCAAACCATTAGCTTAACATATTTAAATAATTAACCTTCTTTACAAAAGCCACAACGGCGTAACGGCAGTATATTTGGGTAATTTCCGTAATCTTTTATTAAGGTATGAAATCGATTTTCTTGTATATACACATTTAGCAATCGATACCGAAATGCTTCAGCTCACTAGTTTAACATATTTAAGTTAATAAACCTTCTTAAACGATCTGAAGTGGGCATATAGCCATGGAGGCATAACTGCAGTGCACGTAGAAGAATTCCATAATGTTATAATTTAAAATTATGTATAAAGTCGATTTTCTTGTATTTACACATTTAGCAGTCGATATCGAAATGCTTCAAACCATTAGCTTAACATATTTAAGTTAATTAACCTTCTTTAACGTATAGAAGTTGATAAAGAGCCATGGCGGCATACCGACAGTACATTTGTAAGAATTCCGTAGTCTTCTATTTAGGTATAAAGTCGATTTTCTTGTATATGTGCATTAAGCTTTCGATATCGAAATGCTTCAAATAACTGTTGTAACATATTTAAGTTAATAAACCTTCTTTAACGAACTGAAGTTAATATAAAGCCATAACGGCATAAAGGCAGTGCATTTAGAAGAATTACGTAATCTTATATTTAGGTATGAATTCGATTTTCTTGTATATACTCATTTAGCAATCGATATCGAAATGCTTCAAATCATTAGTTTAACATATTTAAGTTAATAAAGCTTCTTTAATGCCTGAAGTTAACATAAAGCATGTAGAAGAATTCCGTAATCTTATATTTAGATATGTAGTCGATCTTCTTGGATTTACACATTAAGCAATCGATATCGAAAATTTTCAAATAACTGGTTTAGCATATTTAGGTTAATTAACCTTCTTTATCTTACTGAAGTTTAAATAAAGCCACAACGGCATAACGGCAGTAAATTTGGATGAATTCCGTTATCTTTATTTAGGTATAAAATCGATTTTCTTGTATATACACATTTAGCAATCGATAGCGAAATGCTTCAACTCATTAGTTTAACATATTTAAGTTAATAAACCTTCTTTAACGATCTGAAGTTGGCATAACGGCAGTGGATGTAGAAGAATTCCGTAATCTTATATTTAGGTATAAAGTCGATTTTCTTTTATATACACATTTAGATATCGATATCGAAATGCTTCAAATCATTAGTTTAACATATTAAGTTAATAAACACTTTTTAGCTTACTGAAGTCTATATAAAGCCTTAACGGTATAACGGCAGTGCATTTAGAAGAATTCCGTAATGTTATAATTTTATATTTAGGTATGAAATCGATTTTCTTGTATATACTCATTTAGCAATCGATATCGAAATGCTTCAAATCATTAGTTTAACATATTTAAGTTAATTAACCTTCCTTAACGTATTGAAGTTGATGTAAAGCCATAACGGCAGTGCATTTGAAAGAATTCCGTAAACTTATATTTAGGTATAAAGTCGATTTTCTTTTATATACACATTTAGATATCGATATCGAAATGCTTCAAATCATTAGTTTAACATATTAAGTTAATAAACATTTTTTAGCTAACTGAAGTCTTCATAAAGCCTTAGCGGTATAACGGCAGTGCATTTAGAAGAATTCCGTAATGTTATAATTTTATATTTAGGTGTAAAGTCGATTTTCTTGTATTTACACATTTAGCAGTTGATATCGAAATGCTTCAAACCATTAGTTTAACATATTTAAAATAATTAACCTTCTTTAACGTATCGAAGTTGATACAAAGCCATAACGACAGTACATTTGGAAGAATTCCGTAGTCTTATATTTAGGTATAAAGTCGATTTTCTTGTATATACACTTTTAGCAATCGATATCGAAATGCTTCAAATCATTAGTTTAACATATTTAAGTAAATAAACCTTCTTTAACGCATTGAAGTCTACATAAAGCGTTAACGGCATAAGGGCAGTGAATTTAGAAAAATTCCGTTATCTTATATTTAGGTATAAATTCAATTTTCTTGTATATACATATTTGGCAAGCGATATCGAAATGCTTCAAATCATTAGTTTAACATATTTAAGTTAATTAACCTTCTTTAACGTATTGATATAAAGCCATAACAGCAGTGCAATTGGAAGAATTCCGTAATCTTATATTTAGGTATAAAGTATTGAAGTTGATACAAAGCCCTGGCGGCATAATGACAGTACATTTGGAAGAACTCCGTAAACTTATATTTAGGTATGAAGTCGATTTTCTTGTATATGCACTCTTAGCAATCGATATCGAAATGCTTCAAATCATTAGTTTAATATATTTAAGTTAATTAACCTTCTTTAACGCACTGAAGTCTACATAAAGCGTTAACGGCATAAGGGCAGTGAATTTAGAAAAATTCCGTTACCTTATATTTAGGTATGAATTCGATTTTCTTGTATATACTCATTTAGCAATCGATATCGAAATGCTTCAAACCATTAGTTTAACATATTTAAAACAATTAACCTTCTTTAACGTATTGAAGTTGATACAAAGCCATGGCGCCATAATGACAGTACATTTGGAAGAATTCCGTAATCTTATATTTAGGTATAAAGTCGATTTTCTTGTATATGCACTTTTAGCAATCGATATCGAAATGCTTCAAATCATTAGTTTAACATATTTAAGTTAATAAACCTTCTTTAACGCACTGAAGTCTACATAAAGCGTTAACGGCATAAGGGCAGTGAATTTAGAAAAATTCCGTTATCTTATATTTAGGTATAAATTCGATTTTCTTGTATATACATATTTGGCAAGCGATATCGAAATGCTTCAAATCATTAGTTTAACATATTAAAGTTAATTAACCTTCTTTAACGTATTGATATAAAGCCATAACGGCAGTGCAATTGGAAGAATTCCGTAATCTTATATTTAGGTATAAAGTCGATTTTCTTTTATATACACATTTAGATATCGATATCGAAATGCTTCAAATCATTAGTTTAACATATTAAGTTAATAAACATTTTTTAGCTTATTAAAGTCTATATAAAGCCTTAACGGTATAACGGCAGTGCATTTAGAAGAATTCCGTATTGTTATAATTTTATATTTAGGTATAAAGTCGATTTTCTTGTATTTGCACATTTAGCAATCGATATCGAAATGCTTCAAACCATTAGTTTAGCATATTTAAAATAAATAACCTTTTTTAACGTATTGAAGGTGATACAAAGCCATGCCGGCATAACGACAGTACATTTGGAATTATTCCGTAATCTTATATTTAGGTATAAAGTCGATTTTCTTGTATATACACATTTAGCATTCGATATCGAAATGCTTCAGCTCATTAGTTTAACATCTTTAAGTTAATAAACCTTCTTTAACGCACTAAAGGCTACATAAAGCCCTAATGGCATAACATCAGTGCATTTAGAAGAATTCCATAATGTTATAATCTTATATTTAGGTATAAAGTCGATTTTCTTGTATTTACACATTTAGCAGTGGATATCGAAATGCTTCAAACCATTAGTTTAACATATTTGAATAATTAACCTTCTTTACAAAAGCCATAACGGCATAACGGCAGTATATTTGGGTAATTTCCGTAATATTTTATTTAGGTATAAAATCGATTTTCTTGTATATACACATTTAGCAATCGATATCGAAAATCTTCAAATAACTGGTTTAGCATATTTAGGTTAATTAACTTTCTTTATCTTACTGAAGTTTAAATAAAGCCATAACGGCATAACGGCAGTATATTTGAGTGAATTCCGTAATCTTTTATTTAGGTATAAACCGATTTTCTTGTATATACACATTTAGCAATCGATATCGAAATGCTTCAAATTATTAGTTTAACATATTTACGTTAATAAAACTTCTTTAACGATCTGAAGTTGGCATAACGGCAGTGGATGTAGAAGAATTCCGTAATCTTATATTTAGGTATAAAGTCGATTTTCTTGTATATACATATTTAGCTATCGATATCGAGATGCTTCAAATCATTTGTTTAACATATTAAATTAATAAAAATTTTTTAGCTTACTAAAGTCTACATACAGCCTTAACGGTATAACGGCAGTGCATCTAGAAGAATTCCCTAATGTTATAATTTTATATTTAGGTATAAAATCGATTTTCTTGTATTTGCACATTTAGCAATCGATATCGAAATGCTTCGAACCATTAGTTTAACATATTTAAAATAATTAACTTTCTTTAACGTATTGAAGTTGATACGAAGCAATGGCGGCATAATGACAGTAGGATTGGAAGAATTCCGTTATCTTATATTTAGGTATAAAGTCAATTTTCTCGTATATACACATTTAGCAATCGATATCGAAATGCTTTAAATCATTAGTTTGACATATTTAAGTTATTAAACCTTCTTTAGCGCACTGAAGTCTACATAAAGCGTTAACGGCATAACGGTAGTGCATGTAGAAGAATTCCGTTATCTTATATTTAGGTGTAAATTCGATTTTCTTGTATATACATATTTGGCAAGCGATATCGAAATGCTTCAAATCATTAGTTTAACATATTTAAGTTAATTAACCTTCTTTAACGTATTGCAGTTGATATAAAGCCATAACGGCAGTGCATTTGGAAGAATTCCGTAATCTTATATTTAGGTATAAAGTCTATTTTCTTTTATATACACATTTAGATACCGATATCGAAATGCTTGAAATCATTAGTTTAACACATTTAAGTTAATAAACCTTCTTTAACGCACTGAAGTCTACATAAAGCGTTAACGGCATAACGGTAGTGCATGTAGAAGAATTCCGTTATCTTTTATTTAGGTAAAAAGTCGATTTTCTTGTATATACATATTTAGCTATCGATATCGAAATGCTTCAAATTATTAGTTTAACTTATTTAAGTTAATTAACCTTCTTTAACGAATTGAAGTAGACATAAAGCCATGGCGGCATAAAGACAGTACATTTGGAAGAATTCCGTAATCTTATATTTAGGTATAAAGTCGATTTTCTTGTATATACACATTTAGCAATCGATATCGAAATGCTTCAGCCCATTAGTTTAACATCTTTAAGTTAATAAACCTTCTTTAACGCACTAAAGGCTACATAAAGCCCTAATGGCATAACATCTGTGCATTTAGAAGAATTCCATAATGTTATAATTTTATATTTAGGTATAAAGTCGATTTTCTTGTATATACACATTTAGCAATCGATATCGAAATGCTTCAAACCATTAGCTTAACATATTTAAATAATTAACCTTCTTTACAGAAGCCATAACGGCATAAGGGCAGTATATTTAAGTAATTTCCGTAATTTTTTATTTAGGTAAAAATCGATTTTCTTGTACATACTCATTTAGCAATCGATATCGAAATGCTTCAAATCATTAGTTTAACATATTTAAAATAAATAACCTTTTTTAACGTATTGAAGGTGATACAAAGCCATGCCGGCATAACGACAGTACATTTGGAATTATTCCGTAATCTTATATTTAGGTATAAAGTCGATTTTCTTGTATATACACATTTAGAAATCGATATCGAAATGCTTCAGCTCATTAGTTTAACATCTTTAAGTTAATAAACCTTCTTTAACGCACTAAAGTCTACATAAAGCCCTAATGGCATAACGGCAGTGCATTTAGAAGAATTCCATAATGTTATAATTTTATATTTAGGTATAAAGTCCATTTTCTTGTATTTACACATTTAGCAGTGGATATCGAAATGCTTCAAACCATTAGTTTAACATATTTGAATAATTAACCTTCTTTACAAAAGCCATAACGGCATAACGGCAGTATATTTGGGTAATTTCCGTAATATTTTATTTAGGTATAAAATCGATTTTCTTGTATATACACATTTAGCAATCGATATCGAAATGCTTCAGCTCATGAGTTTAACATATTTAAGTTAATAAACCTTCTAAAACGATCTGAAGTGGGCATATAGCCATGGAGGCATAACGGCAGTGCATTTAGAAGAATTCCGTAATGTTATAATTTTATATTTAGGTGTAAAGTCGATTTTCTATATATATGCATTAAGCAATCGATATCGAAATGCTTCAAGCCATTAGTTTAACATATTTAAGTTAATAAACCTTCTTTAACTCACTGAAGTCTACATAAAGCCATAACGGCATAACGGCAGTGCATTTGGAAGAATTCCGTTATCTTATATTTAGGTATAAATTCGATTTTCTTGTATATACATATTTAGCTATCGATATCGAAATGCTTCAAACCATTAGTTTAACTTATTTAAGTTAATAAACCTTCTTTAACTCACTGAAGTCTACATAAAGCGTTAGCGGCATAACGGTATTGCATTTAGAAGAATTCCGTAATGTTATAATTTTATATTTAGGTATAAATTCGATTTTCTTGTATATGCACATTTAGCAATCGATATCGAGATGCTTTAAATCATTAGTTTACCATATTTAAGTTAATAAACCTTCTTTAACGCACTTAAGTCTACATAAAGCCCTAATGGCATAACGGCAGTGCATTTAGAAGAATTCCATAATGTTATAATTTTATATTTAGGTATAAAGTCTATTTTCTTGTATTAACACATTTAGCAATCGATATCGAAATGCTGCAAACCATTAGCTTAACATATTTAAATAATTAACCTTCTTTACAAAAGCCATAACGGCGTAACGGCAGTATATTTGGGTAATTTCCGTAATCTTTTATTAAGGTATGAAATCGATTTTCTTGTATATACACATTTAGCAATCGATACCGAAATGCTTCAGCTCACTAGTTTAACATATTTAAGTTAATAAACCTTCTTAAATGATCTGAAGTGGGCATATAGCCATGGAGGCATAACGGCAGTGCACGTAGAAGAATTCCATAATGTTATAATTTAAAATTATGTATAAAGTCGATTTTCTTGTATTTACACATTTAGCAGTCGATATCGAAATGCTTCAAACCATTAGCTTAACATATTTAAGTTAATTAGCCTTCTTTAACGTATAGAAGTTGATAAAGAGCCATGGCGGCATACCGACAGTACATTTGTAAGAATTCCGTAGTCTTCTATTTAGGTATAAAGTCGATTTTCTTGTATATGTGCATTAAGCTTTCGATATCGAAATGCTTCAAATAACTGGTGTAACATATTTAAGTTAATAAACCTTCTTTAACGAACTGAAGTTAATATAAAGCCATAACGGCATAAAGGCAGTGCATTTAGAAGAATTACGTAATCTTATATTTAGGTATGAATTCGATTTTCTTGTATATACTCATTTAGCAATCGATATCGAAATGCTTCAAATCATTAGTTTAACATATTTAAGTTAATAAAGCTTCTTTAATGCCTGAAGTTAACATAAAGCATGTAGAAGAATTCCGTAATCTTATATTTAGATATGTAGTCGATCTTCTTGGATTTACACATTAAGCAATCGATATCGAAAATTTTCAAATAACTGGTTTAGCATATTTAGGTTAATTAACCTTCTTTATCTTACTGTAGTTTAAATAAAGCCACAACGGCATAACGGCAGTATATTTGGGTGAATTCCGTTATCTTATATTTAGATATAAAGTCGATTTTCTTGTATATACATATTTAGATATCGATATCGAAATGCTTCAAATCAATAGTTTAACATATTAAGTTAAGGAACACTTTTTTAGCTTACTGAAGTCTACATTAAGCCTTACCGGTATAACGGCAGTGCATTTAGAAGAATTCCGTAATGTTATAATTTTATATTTAGGTATGAATTCGATTTTCTTGTATATACTCATTTAGCAATCGATATCGAAATGCTTCAAATCATTAGTTTAACATATTTAAGTTAATTAACCTTCCTTAACGTATTGAAGTTGATGTAAAGCCATAACGGCAGTGCATTTGAAAGAATTCCGTAAACTTATATTTAGGTATAAAGTCGATTTTCTTTTATATACACATTTAGATATCGATATCGAAATGCTTCAAATCATTAGTTTAACATATTAAGTTAATAAACACTTTTTAGCTTACTGAAGTCTATATAAAGCCTTAACGGTATAACGGCAGTGCATTTAGAAGAATTCCGTAATGTTATAATTTTATATTTAGGTATGAATTCGATTTTCTTGTATATACTCATTTAGCAATCGATATCGAAATGCTTCAAACCATTAGTTTAACATATTTAAAATAATTAATCTTCTTTAACGTATTGAAGTTGATACAAAGCCATGGCGGCATAATGACAGTACATTTGGAAGAATTCCGTAATCTTATATTTAGGTATAAAGTCGATTTTCTTGTATATGCACTTTTAGCAATCGATATCGAAATGCTTCAAATCATTAGTTTAACATATTTAAGTAAATAAACCTTCTTTAACGCATTGAAGTCTACATAAAGCGTTAACGGCATAAGGGCAGTGAATTTAGAAAAATTCCGTTATCTTATATTTAGGTATAAATTCGATTTTCTTGTATATACATATTTGGCAAGCGATATCGAAATGCTTCAAATCATTAGTTTAACATATTTAAGTTAATTAACCTTCTTTAACGTATTGATATAAAGCCATAACAGCAGTGCAATTGGAAGAATTCCGTAATCTTATATTTAGGTATAAAGTATTGAAGTTGATACAAAGCCCTGGCGGCATAATGACAGTACATTTGGAAGAACTCCGTAATCTTATATTTAGGTATGAAGTCGATTTTCTTGTATATGCACTCTTAGCAATCGATATCAAAATGCTTCAAATCATTAGTTTAATATATTTAAGTTAATTAACCTTCTTTAACGCACTGAAGTCTACATAAAGCGTTAACGGCATAAGGGCAGTGAATTTAGAAAAATTCCGTTACCTTATATTTAGGTATGAATTCGATTTTCTTGTATATACTCATTTAGCAATCGATATCGAAATGCTTCAAACCATTAGTTTAACATATTTAAAACAATTAACCTTCATTAACGTATTGAAGTTGATACAAAGCCATGGCGCCATAATGACAGTACATTTGGAAGAATTCCGTAATCTTATATTTAGGTATAAAGTCGATTTTCTTGTATATGCACTTTTAGCAATCGATATCGAAATGCTTCAAATCATTAGTTTAACATATTTAAGTTAATAAGCCTTCTTTAACGCACTGAAGTCTACATAAAGCGTTAACGGCATAAGGGCAGTGAATTTAGAAAAATTCCGTTATCTTATATTTAGGTATAAATTCGATTTTCTTGTATATACATATTTGGCAAGCGATATCGAAATGCTTCAAATCATTAGTTTAACATATTTAAGTTAATTAACCTTCTTTAACGTATTGATATAAAGCCATAACGGCAGTGCAATTGGAAGAATTCCGTAATCTTATATTTAGGTATAAAGTCGATTTTCTTTTATATACACATTTAGATATCGATATCGAAATGCTTCAAATCATTAGTTTAACATATTAAGTTAATAAACATTTTTTAGCTTATTAAAGTCTACATAAAGCCTTAACGGTATAACGGCAGTGCATTTAGAAGAATTCCGTATTGTTATAATTTTATATTTAGGTATAAAGTCGATTTTCTTGTATTTGCACATTTAGCAATCGATATCGAAATGCTTCAAACCATTAGTTTAGCATATTTAAAATAAATAACCTTTTTTAACGTATTGAAGGTGATACAAAGCCATGCCGGCATAACGACAGTACATTTGGAATTATTCCGTAATCTTATATTTAGGTATAAAGTCGATTTTCTTGTATATACACATTTAGCAATCGATATCGAAATGCTTCAGCTCATTAGTTTAACATCTTTAAGTTAATAAACCTTCTTTAACGCACTAAAGTCTACATAAAGCCCTAATGGCATAACGGCAGTGCATTTGGAAGAATTCCATAAAGTTATAATTTTATATTTAGGTATAAAGTCCATTTTCTTGTATTTACACATTTAGCAGTGGATATCGAAATGCTTCAAACCATTAGCTTAACATATTTAAATAATTAACCTTCTTTACAAAAGCCATAACGGCATAACGGCAGTATATTTGGGTAATTTCCGTAATATTTTATTTAGGTATAAAATCGATTTTCTTGTATATACACATTTAGCCATCGATATCGAAATGCTTCAAATCATTAGTTTAACATATTTAAGTTAATTAACCTTCTTTAACGTATTGAAGTTGATAAAGAGCCATGGCGGCATACCGACAGTACATTTGTAAGAATTCCGTAGTCTTCTATTTAGGTATAAAGTCGATTTTCTTGTATATGTGCATTAAGCTTTCGATATCGAAATGCTTCAAATAACTGGTGTAACATATTAAGTTAATAAACCTTCTTTAACGAACTGAAGTTAATATAAAGCCATAACGGCATAAAGGCAGTGCATTTAGAAGAATTACGTAATCTTATATTTAGGTATGAATTCGATTT
>JAPZAG010001991.1:0-23018 GCA_027475135.1 Bactrocera correcta
GTGCTGGTGCGTAGCATATGCAAGGGGAAAAATTAAGCAAAGGAAGTGAACATTCTTTATAACCGGATGTCGATTAATGACCAGAACCGGTAATGAGAAAATAACAGTTCAATACTTCCGGTTTAAGAAAATTTCCGGAAGTCGACAACCGGAAACGGAAGTTGATCTTAGGGGGAAACCCGGGAAATGAAAAATTATTTTCCCATTTCCCGGTTTGAATTGCTTTCCGGAAGTTGTCGAACGGAAACGGAAGTGTGTCCAGTCCGAGACTTTTCCGGTTTCCGGTCTAAAGATATGTCCGCTTCCTTCGTATTATTTTGCCCCTTTTGCATATGCTACCCCCCCATCATATAGTTTTCTGGCACATTCGCTAGCTTTTGCGGAAAATTGCATTCAACTCGGTAGCAAAATCCAGGATTTCTACCAGGCGACTAGGAGCATGTAGCAAGCGGCTGCCGAATAGAAAAATGCTTATAACTTCTAAACTAAAGCTCGCACAAAAAATCCAAAAATGTGGAAATTTGCATAATCGCATGGGCTTTAATGCCATCCAATAAAATTTAAGTTTGGAATTATCCACAATTTTAGGAAATTAAAAATGTGTCACAAATTGACGATTTTTACAAAATAATGCTTTAAACTTTTTTTTTTTTTTCATAAGTGAACGCCGTGAAATAGGTTGGCAGAACTTTGTCAAATATTTTGCTATTTACTACAAGCACAAAATTTTCGATATGGTACTTTTTTCAATAAATTTTTTTAAGTTTAAAACTTACCTGCTGACAGAAACCTGTTCAATATTTAAGGCTCACTTTTATATTTTTTGGCAAAGAAAATTATAAAATCGTACTTTTATAAAGATTCCAAAACAAATACAAGTCTTAAGTTCGTGTAAGATCGGATGCGGGAAAATACTTTCACCTTTTGCAGAATTTGATTTTAAAAAATGTTGCAAAACTATTCAACAAGTCTTATTCCAAGAAACCGAATGGATTCCTATTAAGTTTGGTGTCTTACTATTGCGTTTAGTTTAAGACATAGCATCACTTAAGATCAACCTAGTTAACTCAGGTAAGATACATATATTAAATGAATCAACCAAAATGAAAAAACCATAAATTGTAAAGTGAATCGACAGTTTGATAATCCGAATATTAAATATATGGGAACTTAGGGAATTTTGTCACCTTGAATTCCTCCATGAACGAGGAGAACGAAATATCTTCTGTCATCAAACAAACAGTCGTCACACTCGCGACTAGGCTCCAACGTCACTGTTGACAGTCACAACTTCGTCTATCTTGGAACCAGTATTAACATCAACAACAACATCAGACACGAAATCCAACGAGGAATAACTCGTGCCAACAGGTGCTACTTCGGGCTGAGTAGGCAATTGAAAAGTCCTCTCTGGGAAAGTAGAGGAAGATATCCAATCCGTTGGAAAGACCAGATGGAAAGGGATCTTGAAACCCTTGGAATCTCCAATTGGCGCCAAACAACGAAAAGGAAGAACAACTAGCGCACTGTTGGAAACTTGGCTATAACCGCGTAAGAGTTATCTGCACCAATGAAGAAGAAAATGAAGCACACCCATTAACTCAATATATTTTCATATTACATGTGTAATTTGTATATGTATAAGATGGTATGTAATGCCTGCTTAATGCAATAAACTTGTTCAATTTGTGCTCTTCATTACGCCTTTTGACGTCATTGGCAACAGTGAGGACTTCTGGATTTTCTAGCACAGTGAAAGTAATAATAAACCACAATACAAAATCACAGTCACATTTATATAAGCTCAAATCAGCTTTAGTTGCAGCGTCTACAATTTTTTACATTCCTGTAGGCGTTTGCTGTGGCAATGACATATTGAATGTATTGTAGACCTAAAGAACAACAATATAATAGGTTGTCAAAAAAGTCTTGCGGTATTTTCGCTAGTTGGCGCTGAAAGCGCGTAGTTCTAGTTTTATTCTTCGCATCGGGTCATGCTACACCTTCTTGGAAAGCTCATTTCACGTGCTAACACGATTGATTGATTGTCGTTTCTTTTAAGTCGTTCGTGAGTTAAAGCGTCGCAAACATGGAGCAAAATAAAGAAAAAATATGGCATATTTTACTGTACTACTACGATAAAGGCAAAAATGCATTTCCAGCCGCCAATAATATTTGTGCAGTTTATGGACCCGATACAGTTTTCATTTCCAATGCACAACGATGGTTTCAACGTTTTCGTTCTGGTGTAGAGGTGGTCGAAGATGCGCCACGCTCTGGAAGGCCTGTCGTCGAAAATTGCGATGAAATCGCTGAATTGGTCGAAAGAGACCGGCAAAGTAGTCATCGAACCGTTATAAACCATTGGAAGCAGCTTGGAGTCACTAAGAAGCTCGATGTATGAGTGCCACACGAATTGATTCAATAAAAATACCGCAAGACTTTTTTGACAAGCCAATATTAGTCAGACTGCTATAAGCAATTGTAGGCAGTATATGAGAAGTAGTTGAACATCAATTTTTCTTCATTGGCTGGCAAATCTCAAAACACTTATATACACTACACTATATAATAATTTAGTTTGGTAGAATATGAAAAAGTTTAAATAAACAATTAACATCATAAAATTTTATAATAGTAATTTTGTATTCATAAGCATGCAAGGTTTTTTGCTAAGCTTTCTGCCAAGGTTTTTAAGTAATATTGAGAAACCGATTTGTAAAAGAATATTTTAAATTTAATTCAAGCGTTTATTCAGTTACTTTGATCCACTTGGATTATGAAAAAACAATTTTCAATATTTTTTGTTTTTTGTTCGACACTTGCTTTCATTTGCGTAAGCCATAACTATGTGTTGGGTATATAAAACTTTATTTTATTTATTTTCAAATCACCCATTGTAATTCGCATCTATTTTTTTCCCCATATATACTTTGTAAAATATGAGTGCAACGTATTCATATGGCATTCGTATTGTATTCTATGCTTATTTAGTATTTATGTGCGCAAATAAATTCATATTCATATCCGACCTCATTACTGCAGCAACTGATCACTCATCACTGACATGATTGCAATGCCCATAAATGCCTGAGTAGAATGTGAGTTGACAATTGCATCAATATCGAATCAGCAAATTCAATATATTTCTACACACATACAAACTTGTAATATTATATTGGCTTGATAAGCTCTACAATTTATTATTTGCTTTTGTGCCTACGTCTCTTTACTTATGGGTTAGTATTTTGGTGCGGCTGTTTGAGCGTGGCATAGTGAATGGCGAAGTGCGTAAGTGAGCTTTGATAAAAGTTATAAAATTGCTATTTAATTATCAACTAAAAGGTGCTCTAACATATTTTTCAATTAACATAAGTGTTTCCATTCATACAAACTATTTCATTTGGTAAATTTAATATGATAGATTACAAGTACGTATATACATACTATATGTATATGAGTACTATAAAATTTCAATCAAATTTACATTTGCGTCATTATATAAAGCGACAGACATTCGTAATCTGGGATTAGTTTTAGTCCTTAATCCCCATAATCGATTATTTGGTATTGGGGTTAAGGCAGTCGTTCGTGCGTATGAGTAACCTGCCGAAGTTAATACAAAATGAATTTTACTAAAGCTACCAATGTGATTGTTGTTAAGCCTTCCATTTGATAAATAATATGAAATATAAAATGCTATGGTAAGAAATTAAAGAATAAAATATTAAATTTTAAACTAGTTACCTTCTATGTAAAAAAACTACTTCAAAAGAAAAAACACAAAGAAAACAAAAAAAGGAAAATCAAATAAAAATTTGAGTTTTAAAACCTTCGATTTGATAAATTGTTGCTCATTTGTAATTCTTGAGCACCTTGGATCTTTGAATGGTGTTATTTTCCCAACAAAACATTACACAAAGCGCCTTCCAAAGTAAACAGGACTTAAAACAAAAAAAAAAAAACAAAAACTGAACCAATGATTTTTTCGGCAAAATCAATTTATTTTATTCAAAATAGTTTCCTTCTACTTCAATACAGCTTTTTTCAGGGTCCAAAAGCATATCGAACGAGTGTTTTAGCTCGTTGGCCGATATGGCCACCAGTATTCCGGGGCAAGCTTTTTGAATGGCCTCTACGTGGGCAAAAGCATTTTTCTGAAAAGTTCGAAGTCGCCATATCAGGTGAATACGGGGAGTGGTTAATGGTTAAAATAATCGGTCACAAGCGTCGATGAGAGCAAGTTTTGGTCGTCAGTCAATTTGTGCGGAACAATCCGTGAATACACCTTTCGTAATCCCAAATGTTCGATCAAAATGAGATAAATCGATGTTTTGGAGATCCTCAATTCCATTTCCATGAATATTAATGAGGATTTCGGCTGATTTTTGATGAATTCACGCAGAGTTTTGATTAAATTTCCGGTGATCATGGATTTTGATTGGCCTACATGTTGATCGTCATTTATGTCCTCACGACCACTTTAAAAAACGTTGAAACCACTCGTGCACTCTGCTACGGGGTAATCATCGCCATACACTTGTAAAACGTTTCGGTAAAAGTTTTACCAATTTTAAAACAAAATTTAATGTTGGCTCTTTGTTCGAAGCTCATTCTCGCACCGATAACACTGACATACTGACACTTAAGACGCAATAACTTCACTTCCAATTGAAATGAATGAAATGTCATGAAATTCTCACTGGAAAATCGATAAAAATAGCAAATTCTAACTCAATAGCCAACATATAGATGGCGCCACCATGAGGCGCTAAATTCAAAAAGTCCTGTTTACTTTAGAAAGCACCTTGTATATCTCAATAAGAGAAGCATTAATTATCAAATATTGCTAATCATCTTCTGAAATTTGTATTTGGTGACTGACACCCAGAAGTTTAGTACAAGTTAGTTACAAGTATTGAATGATAATGAAACTTCAAAAACTGGGCGTGGTATCGTCGGTTTTTAGGTAAAATCACATATCTCAAGACCCGATCGAACAATTTGCCTTTGGTAAGTGGCAATCCTCTGACGTTTTAATGTTGCAATGTAAAAATGGGCGAATTCGGACAACAGCTCATTTAACAGAGTTTTAAATTCCATCAAATCAAATATAGCGGAATAAATCTTTGGAAAAATAATGTCTTTTGAATAGACCACCTTTTCAAGCCCCTAGGTACCGAGTATTTGGATTCCAGTATCTACAGTTGACTTTTTACGGAAAATGTTGGCCAATGTGCGAGATTTATAATAGAAATTCAGAGACAATTCTTTTTCTGATAGTACTATACATATTTATACATTTTCTTATAAAGATGTACACTTGTGTTTAGAATGAAAGAAATCGCGTGAAACTTGCCCTAGACCTTATTTAACTAACAGGCCTTATGTTCTTGAAGGTACTTTTATGGACTTAATTTTTGCAAGTTGCAAGAACATGAAATGTTCGGTTACAATCAAATTTAGCGCTGGGATTTTTTGGGCGCTGAAAAATTGTTTAACCGGTTTCGGAGTACGAGAGGCGATGTTTGCCACATATGTAAATACCCTCATATTAGAAAACAATTATTTATGAATTTCATTAAGATAATTATCATATTGGCCAATATCTGCGTTTTGAAGTGAAGTGAGTCTTCCAAAAAACTGTATATTAGGTATATGAGGGCTTCAGACTTCACGTCACCCATTTTTGCACCGTTTAGGAAGGTGCTGCAGGGAAATTAATTTAAATATAAATTCACTTACTTTTATAATTACATTATTATACATTATTTGCAACTCTGCTGACGGCACATATTTACTCGGTCAGGAATTGTGTGACCAATATTTTCAGGGAATGAAGCTATCATTGTATTTATTTCGATAAAAATATTATATTGCTAAGGTAGCAGTATTACCATCGATAAAGAAAAGATTGTTATCAACAGCGCCCCAGTCGTTTCTTCTAACCGCTATTTAACGCCTATTCGAGATACCAAGTGCAGCCCTTGTTCACCAGGTCTCTCGAACACAGCCGCTGTCGCTTCATTCGATGAACTATGTCAATGTCGCCGTATATCTTTTACAGCTCATCGTTCCATCGAATGCCGTACGCGCCGTTGCCAATGCACAAATGACCATAAATCTTCCCCAAAACTTTATTCTTGAACACTCTAAGACCGACTCATCGAATGTCGGTAATGCTGAGGGACTTGTACAGTTTGGTCTTTGTTCGTTGAGAGGGTGAAGAAAATCGCCAGGCACAATCCGTGACGAAAGCAGTCGTCATACGCTCGTTGCAGCAAAAGGGACATCTTTGGTCACATCGTCCTTCTCTTCCGTCGGGGTGTGGGTACAAATCTGTGTTATGTGTGTTATAAGGGTGCTGTAGTAAATATTACAAGGACTTATTTATCTCTGTTCCCGTGCATCGCATTTCTTGGACGGCGGTGCTGTCAGTCTTTATTTACCAGCTGAGCATCCAATTTGAGAGACCGGAAATTTTTACATGTATGCTCTTAAAATAATAAGCCTTATTATATTTCTTCTGTTTGTCGTCAAAAATTTGGTCTATCATCCGGGACTGTTGTTTTTCCTTTAAGAGTGGTTTCTAAATGGGGGTCCCAACCTAGCACACAACCCTGCTAGGCGAGAAGTATAGAGTTTTATACACATTTGTATAGCGAGTCGAGTTTTTAGGACCGACGCCAGCTCGCAGCCGTTAAAAAGACACACCAATTAGACTTCAATGAACCATTAAACCAAATATGTCGGAGAGGCTCCGCTGGAGCTTCTCCCCAGGTTCCACACAAATTGGTTACCGCATCTTATTCAAGGGTTACTCACGTTTCTAGGGAGGGCGGCGAGTGCGCAAGAGGAGGAATTGGGTGTAGCCCTAAGACTGTAACTGCTTACCCAGAAGCATGACTATAACTCATATCACGCTGTATGGTACAGCGGACATAAATTCGATTTTTCCTAAAAAGGCGTGTCGCACTTTTCTAAGCCGCCAAAAATAAATAAGAATTTTAATTTCCTAGGACACGCCTTAAACATCATTCTTCAAAATATGTTTTAATTGCCTTAGCTATAATATTATTGCCCTAGAAGTTTTATTGACAAAAATATGCTCTCTAAACTTCGTTATATTACCCGAGGTCCACCCTTTTTCCATAGACATTCATCAACTCCTTGAAGTTTTTATTAATTACTTAAATTGCACATCGTTAACTGGCAATAAGAAGTGTTCTTGAGACGACGGTGGTGTCCGCTTAATATCACCTCAATATACACAATTTAAATTTAATGGATTAAGACACTTAAGCAAAGTGACGTACCACATAATGGGATATTCGAGGACATATCGCGGAAATTCAACTCTTCCGCTATTACTCGAGTTTCTTAAAGTGACAAGATAAGAAAAAAAAAAAACAAATAGAAATTATTGTTATCCATGTTATATGTAAATGGATTCATATTATGACCACGTACTAAAATACACAGAGATACATGTTTGTATGTGGGCGCGTGAAGACATAAGCGTGAATGAATATCCACAATTTGCCGCCGTTAGTGGCCTGACACGCTACGTAACGCTGTAAAGGGCTATAAAGGGACGTCTACTTACACACATCCATGTACATATATACGTTGTATATACTTGCATGCTTATATACCAAGTATGTAGAAGAATAGAGCATTGAGTGATATGTAGACATAGAGAAGGCTGCTAGTCGTCGTTACCACTATGGTGGTTGTTATTGTAAGCCCTATGCAACGAAGCGCACTATTGTCCATGCACGACTGCAACTGTAAGCATTTTGGAAAGCATGCAAATGCAAATAAACAGTCAGCGCCACACGCACATGCACATATATATGTATATGAATGTATTATAGGTCTATACATATCTGCCTAGCGATTTGTGTAGGCGCCTGCAGTTAGTGTGTACAAATTTTGCCCAAGTGAAATTTCATTTCGCTAATGCGCCTCACATTTTGTGGCATTGTCTGGCAAAACACAACAAACACACCTATTTATGTGTGAACATGTGTGTTTACAAATTGACATTTACATGCACATACACCGTTTACAATCACACATCCATCCATACACATACGCTCAGCCCTTTGCTACGCTAAACTGGTGACAATTGAAAGCGAAGGCAAACGGCCGGAAAGACAACTACCACAAAGTGTGGCAGTGTGACAAATATGGGTCAGTGAACTCGCTGATGCACGACAGCGCAATCACAATGCATACATAGTTTAGTATATAGACATTAATTTATACGAACATACATATCTACGCGTAGTTACATGCAGAAAAACCGGTCTGCAGCGAGAATTGCATGAAGTTACAATGAATTTTCATAGCAGCTCATAAAACAATTATATGCAGACACAACCATGCGTTAGCAAATGCATTGCATATAACGCATTGACAGTTATGAACGCAGTGGAAATGCATTTGGGTGGGGCGCGTCGGTGGCGTATGAGCAACATTTATACGTTTTTGTGGCGTCGCTAAGTAATTGACTTAAGTAATGTGCATATTTCATAAGGACAGTTATTTAATTGGCGGTAATTCGCGCGTATTACTGTTTATAATGTGCGGAGTCTTATATTTTATGCAAAAGAGACAGGGAAAATTACTTTAAAATTATCAGCAAAAGTCTACGACATGGTATAAATAGTAATACAACCATAATATTGAATATGACTTTCTATAATAACTGTTTGACGTTTCTCTTCCGTAATTCTACTTAGTAATTACTCTTTTATAACTGTTTTACTTCCCATGTAAGTTATACAAATTTGACGATTTTTGGATTAAGGTGCCCACCTCAGCTAGATTACGATAGGTTAGATGACTGATCGCACGTGGACTACTGTGTGTTGTGCTTTGTGAGACCATTGAAAAAAAAGAACTCCTGTGTTCGAACTTACAAGCTAGCAAAACGCTTAGAGGCCAATACAAATTTAAACAGGCGTTTCACTTCCATTAAAACTAGGTGTTTAAGGTTTGATTCAACCCGAAGACCCTTCATAGCAGTTACAACAGCTTCCGGCAGGACGTGATTGAAAACGTGTCTATATCAAGTAAGGACTCAACAGCGAATTCCTTAACCCTAATGGCTTCTTCAAACCATGACACGATGGCATTGCGTTTACAATAAGCACGTTGCGTTCCTGATAAATATGCCTCCTCTATCGGTGTCCCTAGAGTTTTTAGTAAGAAGGAGGAGGGACTGATGGGCTTTCAGTTCTTGGCCGTAACGTGAAAGCACCTGCCAGCCTTTGAAATGAACGGGACTCTCACTCGTATCCAGGCCCCCAAGATGCAACTTTGCAGTTCGCAAAGATAAGTGCCAACCAGTTGCATGACACCTTAGCGGACTGTTGCAATTGCGCTGGTATAATACCATCTGGTCCCGGGGACTTGAAAGGTTTGGACGGAGAAACAAAAGCCGCGCAATCGTCTTGCATCACTCCGAGAGATATCTCCCTAGGGTACGTGTTGCTCGGGCAGTGAGTACCAAGGGGCATCCGAGTTTAAAAAATTTTGTTTTATCTTTGAAAAAAAAAAAAAACATACTTAAGTTCGAAATCGCTGCTTAAGTGCAACCACTTTTTCAATCAGCTCTAAGCTCAGTCTTTAAAGACAGTTTTCTTAGGACAGCATTTTCGGATCCGTTTGCATGATTACTCGGAGACAAATCCGATGACTATCAAGTTGGAAGTTTTATATATTGTATGGTTTTCTCTATAATCTACCAGTTATTTAAATTAAAAAAAATCAAATTTTGCCATGTCAAAAAAGACCAAAATTTTGGGTTAATCATGATTTCGTAAAGTTTTTTTGTTTACAATATCTTAAATTGAGAATGCAAGGTTTCAACCACAGAACAGACCAAACACCAGAAGTGGAAGACCTATTTTAGCGCCGTCGATATTTAACTGTGCATTTTTAAAGTAGACATTTAGGAATATACCCTTAACCTTAACGCTCAATTGTCAAGGTTTACTTTTTCAGTTTTTTTTTTCTGAAGATGGAGCCAATGTTACTATTGTGGTGGCAGTATTCATTAATTCTTCTAAATAACCATATGAAAATGAAAAATTAGTCAAACTCCATGTTGAATTTTTTTTAATTAATTAATACTAAAAAATGTTTTTTGACAAAGCCAACTTTCAGGCCTCTTCTAATTATAATTACGTTAGCAAAAATTATAAGAATACCATTATCGGAAAACATAATCCTAAAAAGTTACCAGATTCTTTAGATTCTCAGCTCTGAGCATTGCCAGAATTTCACATTGCTTCCAAAACAAAATTTATTACCTATGCGAGTAAACTTTACAGCTGTCGAATGGCTCTACAAATACTACATTTATTTGATTTATGCTCTAAAACCTGCGACACAAAAAGTCTTTCCTATTTACTACGTATTTTTGCTTGCTGCGGTCACAGCTGGTTCCTTTGCCACCACCGGCATTATTTGTGCCATTAAGCAGGCGAAAAATATAAAATGGAACAGGAATTTTTATTTTACCTTTTGGTTATAGTATGCTTATAATTTGGACGCTTCCGGGCCTTAACTTACAATTTACTTCTTCTTCTTCGTCTTCGCTCGTTAAAATTCGCTAATTAAATTTTATGCTTTTTCTCTTCCTCCACGCCGCTATCCGTGCCTACACGGCAAACTGACTGTAGCGATTCCCAAGTGGTTGTTGACCCATATTGGCACATACTTTGCTCTCTGTGTGGGTGTGGGTGTGTGTGTCTGTATATAGCACATGAATAAGTAAGTGCATGTTTGAATGTATGCGTATCTCTACTTTACTTGTGACTGCAATAAGACTTTGAACTAATTATTTCCGTTGTTGGGCGAACAATTTAAAATGTCAATGATATATATTTGGTGCGTAATTACTTATTTAATTGCATGCGATTTACGCAAATTTAATGGCATATAAATAGTTTGTGGTACATTTAGTAATTATAGTTAATTTTTGACGACATAAATATGTTGAAGACAAATGAGCAACAGCAGAACTGAGCAACAGCTATAAAAACATGATTTTGAAATATGCGGAAATCATTTTTACAAAAGGTTCAAATTTTTATACAATTTGAAAGTAACATTTTTATGATTAAATCAATTTTTTTATTAGTGAAAACAGTCAAATTATCCCTGATTTGGTAATAGCATTGTTGATTTTGTTGATTTCTTGTATTTCAAAAACGGGAAAAAGCTTGTGACTACAAAACTATAGATACCAAAAATCACATTAGCTTATTTCCTTTTTCAATATTCTCGCCCGATATTACTACACTGAAATAATACTGCTCTGTACCAGTTAACTTCCAAGATATTGAGTTCGTTGGAAGAAGATGAAGTAATGTCCTGTGCCTTTCTAAACCACCACCAGAGAAAAGGCATCACAGGTGCGCAAATGGATAGTGGCCGTACTGTGACACCGAATTACTGAAACCACAGTAGGGGATACCACGATTCGTTCCAGCACTACCAAAGTCTGCCAACAGTCCGGAGTGCTTTTTCCCCAGTTAGGTTACCTTGTCGAGGACGACCTACTAGTTTTGCTAACTGACAATAGGATCCCCTCCCAAGCATATGCGGATGACATTGTTATTATAGCCAGAGGAAAATTCAAGGGCACCCTCTGCGACGTAATACAAAGGGGTTTCATCCTGGCTTAAGGTGGGAGCAGTAGATTTGAGTTGAACATAAACCCCCTTTAGAACGAGATGCCCGGCCTCAGGAATCTAAACCTTGGGAGCAGAGAGGTAGAGATGACCAAGATAGTCAAATATCTTGGTCTCACGCTGGATTCAACTGTAGAGTGGAAGCAGCAAGCTGACAAAGCGACTAAACCTAATGGAGTACAATCGATTAGCTGATAAATCCCAGGGTTGAAAGCTAAAGGTTGTCAGATGTTTGTACACTATAATCGTTCGACCGATAATCACGGATGTCTCAAATGCTTCGCAGACTTCGGCAGGGCTTCAACATTCGAAGCTTCAACGACTTGCAGGCATCCCAGCGGTTGGAAAAATTAAGTACATCAGCGACTCGAAAACGTAGTAGGTAATTGGTGCGGGAGTCGCAGGACCATGCACCAAAGTGACCAAACCTCGGAAAATTTTCGCCTACTTCTGGCGTAAACTACCGGTTCTGCGACAGGGAGCCTGAAACTCCAAAACATCTGTCAACTGCCTGGGATCCATGCTTCCAAATAGAGATTATATCACCTCACTAGCACCTAGCAGTATATTGGACTTTAGTAATATGCTTATCTATTTATCCTATCTTATCTACCACACCGAAAACCTTTATCTTAGCTGAGCTAAATCGGTTTAACCATGGCCCCCCTGTTTATATGCGAACTAGTCACTCAGATTTCGAAATATCGATATTGCAGCCTGTCTTCAACGAAATTTCTGCGACAAGGTTTGATTATCTCAATTAGACGTTTTAAACGTAGTGTTTTGAAATTTCGAATTTTTTCAATAAAAATAAAAAAAATTTCTGAGGATAACAACTTTGTCGCGGGAATATTTAAAGTTTGAAAAGCCAACTTTCTGAATATGTGCTGGTTATTTTTGAGAATCGAAAATTAGTTGTAAATAAATACGAGGTTTTTTTTTTATAAAAAAACTCGCGGCACTTACCAATATTTTTGCGCGTAGCGACGCCCTTTTTTGTCAAAACGAATTAAAAACTGCGGGATAATCGGTTGGCGGATGGTTACAAGCGCACGGATCGTAATCGAAAGAGAGAGGCGCCTAGTCCGTCGGTCCCTTTTGTTATTTTTTGTGCGGTGCCCCTCATGTGTGTTGAATTCGTGATGCGTTGGTGTGTGTGGGATGAGATGATGACGTGTGGAGTTGGTGTGGGTGCGATGAGAGGATGATGTGTGGAGTTGGTGTGTGTGCGATGAGAGGATGATGTGTTGAGTATGGTGTGTATGCGATGAGAAGATGATGTGTTGAATAAGGTGTGTATTGTGGGGTGCAGATGTATTATTTTGAGAGGGGGGTCAGGTGCTCATTTAGCCATCCCGGCCCCCCTAAACGACTGTTTAGCCCAAAAGGCGCTGCAGCTGTTGCAGCGTTGCCACAACGCTGCTCAGACCCGTAGATCGGCGGGGTGGTGGCCCAGGCTGTCGACGCCGCAATGATGTTGCACTCCGCTGGGGTGCGGAACGAGCTGCGGGTTGGACTCGGGGTATGCGGCCGCGATGGTTGGTTGGCCGGCTCACTTCGCGTGACGAGCTGCGGTGTAGCAGCGTGTGATGGGGGCCGGTGGCACATTTGGCACAGCCCACGTGACTCACACTCTGTAGTCGCATGAGTGTGCGACAGGCAGTTGAGGCAATGCCCGTGGGCCTGAGCCACTTGCTGCCGTTGCAAAGGCCGCAAACCCCTAAATATTCCACAATGGTGGAGACGATGAGGGCGTCGACAGATGGGACACCTTATCCGACGGGTCTCTGAAGTCCTCGCTGCAGTCGATGGTGGCCGGGTGCCACCACGAGGTGCGGGGGTAAGCACCGCTGCGGGCGCGGTTGCCGGTACAGGTGCCGGCGTTGTTGCCGGTGCAGTTGCCGGCGTTTTTGCCGGTGTAGTTGCCGGCGCTGTTGCAGCCACAGTTCGTGGCGCTGGTGTAGGCCCGGTGCGTGGCGTATTGATAGCCCGAGCGGTCGACGAGGTTGCGACTGATGTGTCTACATCCATGGTGATCTATGTGTAAAGGAGATTGTTAATTAGAAAGCTGTCATACAATTGGATATTGGCAATCGTGCCACGATATGTGGCATGAATGGGCCGTCGTATGGATCGACCATTTTTTGTTAGTTTTCTTTACGGTTTGTTATTTTTATTTACGGTTCGTTATTTTTATTCACGGTTGTTATGTTCGGACGGTTGTTATTTTTGTAACGGTTGGTATTGGCGTATTTCTCGTTTTCATTTGATTAGCTGATTGGGACACGATAATATCGGTTTGTTTTTGGGGTTTTTTCGGATTCGCGATCATCGGAAGTTGGCAGAAAGCATAGCTTCACGAGCGGTCGGGTTAGTGTTCCGTTTTGCGTACGGAGATCCACGACTCGTATGTGATCGTCGGAGCCATAATGTAGTTTTTCAATGCGGCCAAGCCGCCACTCGGTTGGGGGTAGACAATCATCGTGGATGAGGACACAGTCTCCACGTTTAGGCGCCTGTTCAGGAGTCTTCCAGCGGTATCTTTTGTGGAGATCCTTTATATATTCGTCCTTCCATCGGCGGCTGAAATCGTGATGGAGAATTTTAATTCGTTCCCATCGATTTAATAGAGATAGCGACTCCACGCCTGGCTCAGGAATGGCCAGGATGGGTGCTCCTTTTAGAAAATGCCCTGGAGTTAAGGCGGTAAAAATCTGAGGGGTCTTGTGATAGTACTGTGAGTGGCCGTGAATTGAGAACGGCTTCAATTCGATTTAATAGCGTCGTGAACTCTTCGTAATTGAATTTATAATTTCCAGCTACCCGTTTGAAAGGGGGTTTTGAAGCTTTTTACAGCTGATTCCCATAAACCGCCCATATGAGGAGCGCTTGGGGGTATAAATTGCCAATTGATACCTTGAGGGGCGTACTTTTGTACGATGTCGGGTGACACTTGTTTTAAAAAATCCACAAATTGCTTTTCTGTGGCTCGTTGAGCTCCGATAAAGGTTTTGCCATTATCGCTCATGATTTTTGATGGGTAGCCACGTCGAGCGACGAAGCGAGCAAATGCCGCGAGAAAAGCATCCGTCGTCAGATTACTACATAGCTCAAGATGTACTGCCTTTGTGGGTGAAACATACAAAGACAGCCACATAGCCTTTCATGAGAGTGGGAGACCTTAACAGGGACGCCTTTACGTGGAAAGGCCCAGCAAAATCAACACCTGTTGTGGTGAAAGGCAGAGCGAAATTGCAGCGTTCCGGTGGAAGTGCTGCCATAATCTGCGTTCGCATCTTTTGTTTGTGCATAGTGCAAATCTTGCATGTGAAGATGCACTTCTTGATTTGCGGCTTAAGACGGGGGATATAATACTCCTGGCGTACCATCTGTTGCATGAGACGATGTTCGGCGTGTAGCATTAAGGTGTGGATGTAGTGGAGGAATAATGTGGCAAATGGTGACCTCTCTGGGATTATTATGGGGTGGCGTTCATTGTATGTTAGGCTCGAATTAGCGAGCCGACCATTGGCACGAAGCAGACCTTTCGTGCCCCAAAAAATGGGTTGAGAACTAAGAGTGAGCTCTTTTTATCAATCGGCTTCGACTCTCTTAGTACTGATATATCGCGGCTGAAGTAGCGCGCTTGTGTATATGCTATTAGTGCGACCTTTGCCTTTTGTAACTCTAGGTGCGTTACTGTGTTGCATGGGAAATTATGTGATCCCTTAACTTTGCCTTTGAGTTGTTCTATAAATTTGAACATGTAAGCAACTACTCTGAGAGCTCTTGGAAACGATGAAAATCGTTCAAGGATGTCGGTATCATCCAATAGTGTGTGAAAGGTGGCGATTTTTCGACCTTCTGGGGCGATAATGTTACGCATGGGGGATTGTGGCCAAGAATCAGGAGATTCTATCAACCATCGGGGGCCATTCCACCAGAGGGTGGTACTGGCAAGGTGCAGGGCTTGCACCCTCTTGTACCTAGATCGGCAGGATTGTCAGCACTGGCTACGTGACGCCAAGTGGCTGATCCCACTAGGTCAAGAATTTGAGACGTTCGGTTAGAAATATACGTCTTCCATGCATGCGGTGGTTTTTCCAACCAGGCTAATACAATTTCGGAATCAGACCAGAGATACAATTTATATTTGGTCATATTTAGATGCGTTTGCACCATGGATACTAGTTTGGCTAGTAGTAGCGCACCACATAGTTCCAGTCGTGGCAGACTTATTGTTTTTAGCGGAGCCACCTTTGCTTTGGCTACCAGTAGGTGACTGGTGGTCGCTGTGTCCGATTGTGTGCGCACATAGATGGTGGCACAATATCCCTTTTTTTCAGAGGCATCACAGAAGCCATGTAGTTCGACTTTGTGCTCTGGGGCATAATTTATCCATCGTGGGATTTGTATCTGTGAGATATCATTCAGATTACCCGCGAACTGGGACCACTTTTCTAAACGAAGTGGTTTCACTTGTTCATCCCAGTCAGTTCCGTCTAGCCACAATTCTTGTATTAGAATTTTTGCTTGTATCATAATTGGCGAAAGCCATCCTGGGGGGGTCGAAAAGTTTTGCCACCGAGGATAATATTTGCCTCTTTGTTACAGCTGATAGTGCGGATATTGACTCATTAGTGTATGAAAACTGGTCAGATATCGCATTCCATTGTATCCCCAAAGTTTTTGTTGTGCTTTCCTTTTCGAATTTAAGGAAATTAGTGTCTAAAAGATTTTCTTTAGGTATGTCTTTTAAAATATTAGGGTGGTTCGCCGTTATCTTTTTCAACGGAAACCCTGCTGTATTGAGCGCTTGTGTCACTTGTGCTAGTGACTCGTATGCTTGTGGAAGATTGTGGCTTCCAGACAGAATGTCGTCTACATACGTTTGTGTTTTCAACACTTGTGTTGCCAGAGGAAATTCTGACTTTGTGTCTTCTGCCAGCTCGTGGAGTGTACGAATGGCGAGGTATGGGGCACAGTTTACGCCAAAGGTAACTGTTTTTAATTTAAAGTCGCGTAGTGGACTATTGGGAGATTTTCGGAAAATAATTCGCTGAAAATCTTGATCATCATCATGTACGACTATTTGTCGATACATTTTCTCAACATCCCCATTGAAAACGTATTTGTATATACGCCAATTTAGTATGAGGAGCATTAAATCTGGCTGAAGCGTGGGTCCCGTAAATAAAATGTCATTTGGGGAAATTTCCCCCCGAACTTGATGATTTTGATGCATTAAAGACAACTCTTACCTTTGGGGTTTTTTTTTGTCTGGCTTTATAACTGCATGATGTGGCAGGTAAAAAGAATTGTATTTACTTTTTATAATTATTTCGCCAGGGCTGACTTCCTCCATGTGGTTTAAATGGAGGTATTCTTCTAAAACCCTATCGTATTCTGGTTTTAGCTCGCCCTTTTTAAGTAGGTTTTTTTCCATACTTAAAAACTGTTGGATAGCAGAGGTACGAGAATGACCTAAGGCGAGTGTGTGGGGAAATTCTGGCTTTAGTGGTAGTCGTACGACGTACCGGCCATTATCTAATCGAGTAGTTGTGGATTTGTAAAAATCCTCACAATATCGATCTTCTGGGGTTGTGATTGATATGGGGGGAAGTTCTTCTAACTCCCAAAACTTCCTGAGTTGTGTATTGAGGTATTCGTTTGAGATTTCCTCAACTTGAGTTGTCATTGTTGTGACTGGTTCCGCAACTAGTCCGCTTAGGACCCATCCGAAAATGGTATTTTGCGCCAGAAGTGTTTCGGTAATTTTTTCAATACCTTCAAGAATAATTTGTGGTATTAGATCGCTGCCTAATAGTAGATCTATTTGAGCGGGGGTGTTGCAGTTGGGGTCTGCTAGCTTTAGGTGTGAAACCTTTTGCCAATGTTTGCTATTTATGTGATAGCTGGGTAACATATTGGTTAATTGCGGTAAGACAATAGCTTCTGCTTGTATGCGCTTATCCGCTTTGGGGGAAAAGAGGGTAATGGGGCAGATTTTATTTGAGTTTTGAACAACTCTTCCGCCCATTCCCGTGATTTCAAAGTTGGCCAGTTTTGTTGGTAACTGCAGCCTGTTTTGTGCCCTAGACGCTATAAAGGATCGTTGTGATCCTTGGTCTATTAAGGCTCTGAGTTTAAACAGTTCTCCTCGGTGCTCGATGGAGACAACTGCTGTGGGTAAAAGTACCCTACTGTGATTTTCGCTATGTAGCGATTGGGTTTTTAATGCCTTTGAGCAGCATGGTGCTTCTTGGCAGATTTCAGAATTTGCTGTGGCAACTAATCCTGTTGCTCGTTTAACGTTTGCATTGTTTGGGGGTGAGCTGGAAAAATTTGTTATATGTAACATTGAATGATGTCTTTTATGGCAGTAAACGCAATTAAATTTGCTTTCGCAATCTTTAAGCGTATGCGCATGTGACATACAGTTGGTACATAATTTTTTCGATCTTACGAAATTGTTTCGATCGCTAACATTCATTTTTTTTAATTTTTCGCATAATTTTAATCTGTGACCTCCTCTGCACAGTTCGCATGACGTTTGTTTATATTGTTCGGAAGAGAACGATTGATTTTTAAAAAGGTTTCTATTTGAATTATTGTGGCTATTGGCTTGGGGCTTGTGGAAGCTTCTATTGAAGTCTTGCTGAATACCTTTTGGTTTACTTGTATTTATAAAGTATACTAGTATATAGTATATAAAATGTTGAAAAGAAGACTCTTTTGTATGTAAGAGTTTCAAAAAATCAATAAAACCAATGGCTTTTTGATAAATCGAGATTTCGAAAAATATTTTCGTTTCTATATGTATTTATATATGTATATGTGTAGACGTGAACTCTTAAATAAATAAGAGTTTTGAACGGACTTAATATGATAAGACGCTTTATGTATTTTATAGGGTTTGTAACCGCGAACTCTTTTAAGTTAATAAGAGTTTTGACCGAATTGTTTAGACGTGAACTCTTTTATATAAATAAGAGTTTTCCAAATCACGTAAAGAATATCGCTTAAATTTGATTTTGTTATTTATTATAGACCGGAAAATTTTTTTTTTTTTTTTATGTTTATTCTTCTATGTATATTGTTTTTTATATTTTATGTCCAAATTTCCTATAGGGTATATCTATAGGTGGATCTTTTATCTATTATGTGCTAATGAGCGCTCGTTTTAGAGATCACTGCACTTTGTACATATGCATGTATGTACATATGTATTACGCTTTTGGTTTTTTGCACAATCCTGCTTGTTTTTGTTGATCAAAAATCAAGGGGTATTGCGGGAAATATGCCAATGTGGACTTTGAATATCTTTTATACGCAATCCTGCTTGGTTTTGTTAGACGAAAACCAAGGGGTATCGCGGAATATATGCCAATGTGGACTTTGAAGCAGTGAGCGTATCTACATATGCGACGATACTTATGTACAAATTTTGTATTTTATAAAAATCCTTTTTGTTATATTTATTGTTATATAATTGTACCCAATGTCGATTGGGTGTTTGTATATATTGTCTATATTGATATGCGCCCGTATGTGCATATATATATATACGCGTATATATATATATGTCTATGTGTTTGTACGAAAAACACCGAAAAGAGAATTAACCCACCGCAGGTAATTTTCTCATATACACTAGGTTTTATGTATATATATGTATATATTTAAGTAATCGCGTCGCATATACAAGTGTATGTATATGCATATGTTCGCAGAGATAAGAAGCCGCGAAAAGAGAGTTTGATAATATTTTAATGTTAGATCTGAATGTACATATGTATATTTGAAATGTGTTGATTTGTATATGGTTTTATTTAGCGAAGAGCAAGTTATGCTCTTTATATGTTATAGAGGTATATGTAACATATATGTATGTGTGTATGTGTGATATACAATTTATTTGCGCATATACTCTTTTTTTTTTTTTTTGTGATTGTACCCAAACTGCTTTGTTAGCGGCTTTTCAGTTTTTACCGTAAAATAAACCGAAAACCTAAAACAGTCTGGAAACGGTCTTTAATACTTTTCCGACCGTAATTTTGGTCTGACCGCAATTTTAATAGTCTGATATCAGAACATACATATGTATATGTGTACATATAATATAAAAATTTAAATGAAACGATACAACTCACTTTGCTTTCCGCCAGGGGCTTTTGGGGATGTTGTGAGTTTACGTGTGTATCTAATGTGTGGGTGGTGTGCGTGTGCCTGTATGTGTGCCAGTGCTTGTGCTTCGCTTGCTTCTCCAGTTCTCCTGTCCTATTGTTGCTGGTGTTGTAACCTGTATTTTTGTATTCCTTTTTTTTTTCTTTTGTTTGTAGGTTATATGTCACTGCACTATCACCGATTATGTGTATGTATGTATGTATGTATTTTAGCAGGTGTTAATTATTTCTTTTACTCTGCTCTTTCTCACATCACCTCACTTTTTGTTACCCCTCTTTTTAGTTATTAATATTTTTTTTTCTTTTTCGCTTGTGGGTCGTTTCAACTCACTGTCACTTTACATACATATGTACATACTCGTATATGTATTGTATGTGTATATCAATATTAACACTGCACTTTGTCACCACACTTTGTTTAAGGTTTTATCCAGCATGCACATTTGTACATACATACATATGTAGATATGAAAAATTTTTTTTTTTTTTTCCCAAAATGTTGGCTTTTATTTAAACCCCGTCACCAACGTTGTTTTGCGCAATTTTAACAATTTTTTTTTTTTTTTATATCCACCAACGGTTTTCCTAACTGCGTCACCTCACCACCGTTGTCTTTTCACTTTCTTATATGTACATATGTATCCACTAACGGTTTATTTAGTAACCGTTTTAAAATGTGTCACCTCACTACCGTTGTCTTTCCACAAAATTTTTGCACTCTTTTTTTTTTTTTTTTCCCAAAGGCTTTTTCACTTTTTTATTTTTTTTTTTTTTTTTTGGTTTAACAGGTTTTTCACATATTTGTTTGAACAGTTTTAAACTCAGTTATTTCCCCTTTTTGTTTCAACAGTTGCAAACACCGGGGTTTTTTTTTTTTTTTTTTTCCCTTTTTTCTGTTGTAACTCCGGGTTGTCACTAACACAATTTTTTTTTTTTTTTTTTTTTTTTGATTTAACAAAATCACGCGCGTTACCGTGACCGATTTTTAAGATTAATATTGTTATTATTTTTTTTTTTTTTTTTTTTTTTTTCTTTTATGTTTCACTGTTACCACTACTGCCGTCCGGTACGGCTTCGAAGGACCATAAATAAATACGAGGTTTTTTTTTTATACAAAACTCGCGGCACTTACCAATATTTTTGCGCGTAGCGACGACCTTTTGTCAAAACGAATTAAAAAAATGCGGGATAATCGGTTGGCGGATGGTTACAAGCGCACGGATCGTAATCGAAAGAGAGAGGCGCCTAGTCCGTCGGTCCCTTTTGTTATTTTTTGTGCGGTGTCCTCATGTGTGTTTTAATTCGTGATGCGTTGGTGTGTGTGGGATGAGATGATGACGTGTGGAGTTGGTGTGGGTGCGATGAGAGGATGATGTGTGGAGTTGGTGTGTGTGCGATGAGAGGATGATGTGTTGAGTATGGTGTGTATGCGATGAGAAGATGATGTGTTGAATAAGGTGTGTATTGTGGGGTGCAGATGTATTATTTTGAGTTTGTTGTTGTTGTGAGTTTACGTGTGTATCTAATGTGTGGGTGGTGTGCGTGTGCCTGTATGTGTGCCAGTGCTTGTGCTTCGCTTGCTTCTCCAGTTCTCCTATCCATAGGTCGCTGGTTCATATCCGGCTCGAAGGAAACCCTAAATAAATACGAGGTTTTTTTTTTATACAAAACTCGCGGCACTTACCAATTTTTTGCGCGTAGCGACGACCTTTTGTCAAAAAAGAATTAAAAACTGCGGGATAATCGGTTGGCGGATGGTTACAAGCGCACGGATCGTAATCGAAAGAGAGAGGCGCCTAGTCCGTCGGTCCCTTTTGTTATTTTTTGTGCGGTGTCCTCATGTGTGTTGAATTCGTGATGCGTTGGTGTGTGTGGGATGAGATGATGACGTGTGGAGTTGGTGTGGGTGCGATGAGAGGATGATGTGTGGAGTTGGTGTGTGTGCGATGAGAGGATGATGTGTTGAGTATGGTGTGTATGCGATGAGAAGATGATGTGTTGAATAAGGTGTGTATTGTGGGGTGCAGATGTATTATTTTGAGAGGGGGGTCAGGTGCTCATTTAGCCAAGTTGGTCAAATTTTAGTTTGAATGAAAAAACAAAAATTCCTGTTAAATGAATGGGAACGTAAAAAAATAAGGATCTCTTAGAGTTAAGTTACATTGCCTGGCTTGAGGGAGAATTTTTTGTTTTGTCAATCACTAACTCTGAGAGTGTAAGATTTAAAAAAAACAAATCAACAATTTTTTGTGAAGCTCCTTAATATACATATACTTATATTTTTTTTGGGTATCTGCTACTCACTCACATCGATTATTTTTTGAAGATTTTTTTTTTTTGCTAACCCATTCAATCTACACATTGTGTTCCTCATTTCGTATATTAAAAGCTTCTCATAAAATACATTACCCTTTAAGAGCAATTTTCTTCTGCTTCAATAAGTTAAGTTATACGGAATACCACTAAAAATATCTAAAAATATTGTAAAGCTCCACCTACGCATCTCTTTAGTAATTGCTATCAGTTCTGTATAAAAAAAAAACTAAAATAAATTTCTGATGTATTTGTCATCTTGCCGCCGAGTAAATTTGTTAATAATAGCCGACTAATAGACTAAATTTTGTTTAATATTTGGACATAAAGTAATTAACAAACACATTATTTGTATCGATTGCTCATACTTGATCCTAAGCACAATTGCGAAAGCACTCAATAAAATGAATTCGTATTTGGGACTCTGCTTACCAAAATGTAAACGTTAGTGAATAATTATAACAAATGAAATAAATAAAACAAATGAAATGATTTAGAAAATATATAAAATAAAACCGGATACTATAAATATTAATTCGCTGAGTTTTGATTAAAGCATTGATTGTTTATATTTTCCAATAAAGCTAAACATGAGTTGTACATACTTACATGTATCTCTTTTTTATGGAGAAACAATCCAGCAGATAATTAAAAGCTCCAAAACGCATATACATATATTTTACATTGTTTTATATTTATCACATAGAAATTTTGGTAAATATATATATATATTGTACATTTTATATAATCAACCCCAAATATAAGGCTGGTGAGGGCAAAAATATATTTGTATTAATTTTATTTTAGTTAG